>PVKS010009513.1:0-63754 GCA_004027875.1 Aplodontia rufa | reverse complement strand
TTGGTCTAGTAACATGAGTTAAATCCAGATAAGATGTAATGCTTTACAATCTAATACCTTTTTTTTTAGAATTATAAAGGGAAAGGGAAGGGAGGGATAAGGGAGGGTAATTGGGGGGGGCACTCCTGGAGATAAATGCAATATCCAGAATATTTACACATTTTATACACATTTTTTATTATTTTGTTAAAATCTTGTAAGGTTGTTCAAAAAAATAATAATAAATAAAAAATTTTAAAAAATGTGTTTTGTTTGTTTATTTTTTATAAAAACATTTTTTCTGGATTACTTAATTAATTGTTCTCCCTATTGACTATTGTAGGGACCTTAGAAAAATTAGAAAATGGTAGTATATTTTGCCCAAATAATTGTCTTTAAAACACTGCTGTCCTCAAACAGGAAAATTATTTGAAAGAAATATCATCTTTCAATTTCTTCTTCTGAGACATTTCCAGAGTGCAAATAAAAGAAGGGAGAATCTTGAACAATATAAAGACAATATGGTATTAATGTCCAGCTAATAGAGACTCCTATGATTCAATCCAACAGAGAAGGCTCCACTAAGTCTGTAATAAAAAAGTAATGAGGTTTTATAACAAAACTGAAGCCTTCTCTGAAATGCAGATAGAAATCTTTTCAGTACCAAGACAAGAAAGATTTGGAATTGAATGGTGGACTGCACATGGGTGTGCAAACCATGATTGATGAACTTTGAATACTCAATAAATCCTTAGTTAAATGCCCTAATCACAATGCATGGTAATGTGTGTAATAATTGCATCTTATCACCTTTACTTTTTTATAATTCCTGTGTTAAACAATGAGAGCAGAGAAAGGAAAAGAAACCGCAGCTCAGCGGAATCGCACACACCTCCAAACTTGTAAGGGAAGCAATAGCATTTTCAAGCCAGAAGGACCTGAGAGAATAGAGTTCACCCTTCTTATTTTACAGTTGAGGAAGCAAAAGCCTCAACCAGAGTTAGTTTGCTGAAGGACACGGCAAGTTTGAGCCAGAAACAAGGCAAGCATCATGATATTCTGACCTCAACCAATAATAACCAGGTTTCTTCCTCTATGGTTTCTTACGTTTCCCAAATTAACCATTTTTATTAGTGTTCCTAATAATATATGTTCAAAGTATAATATATGAATTTACTAGACTAATTTACTAAATAAATTAGTCAAAATATAATTAGATTGCTAGTAACAAAAGGACAGAGAAAGCCAAGGTCAGACTTCCTGAGTAATAATGACACCAGGGAGCTTTGCTCTCTTCCACTCTTTTGGTCTTGTTCCTAGAAACAAATCTAATAGTATTGCACTGCTGTTTTCTGCCAGGTCCTGTGCTAGGTATTAAGTGAGATTATTTGAAAAAGGAATTAAAAGCAACCCCTACTCTCAAGGAGTGCAAAGTCTATACTATAGCTTTTTAATAAATAAAAAATTATTTCAAAATAAAAATTTTAAAATAAAACACATAAAAAGAGGTTCTTTGATTTCATCAGTTATCTCATCTGATCTGCAAAAGCAAAAGAACAAGTATTTTTGGTTGGAAAAAAAAAAAAAAGAAAAGAAATCACTCAAATGCCCGAGAAGCAGCCATGGCCCTGGTTGCCATGAACCTCCACAGCGGCAGTTTAATGCAGGTTGAATAAAATCTAAAAGTCATTCATTAGTGGAACCAGCTTTTGCTGAATGTATAATTATTTTTTTCGTAGTAGGGCATCAGTCCTCTTTCTTCCCATATGAGCGCATTCCGCCATCCCAGGGTGGATGAGTTTTAGGTTACAAAGTCCTTTGAATTTAAAGGTCAATTAGTTTGGTAGCACTTTAGAAACTACCATAATAGTGCTGTGTGAGTAATTTATAGAGGCATAAATATTGACATCAATTTTTGTCAGATACTCTGATATCATAAACATGTAAATCTACATTCCAACAATCAATTTGCACATAATAGACTAATTTTTATAGAACTATATGACTGCAGTTTGTTTTTTTTAGAGTCCCTCTCCTCTTGCTACATTAAATCATCGTTTTAAATCATGTCATAGTATTCCTCACAGCAAGCAATCAAAAACAGAAAATTTAAGTCTAATTGGATCTTTGCCTAATTTAATGATTTTTCTCCAGAGTTGTGCTCTCTTGGAACTTTCAATGGAGTTTTGGCACCATGCCTAGAAACACCTCCAGGAGGCTTGGAAACTGGGTGGGGCACAAGCCAAACTGATATCAAGAAAAATCTGTCACTGCCTCTAGAACTTGGAGAGTTTTCTGTTAAAATGGCCTCTGTTCCTTTAGGCTACAAAGTGGGGATGCTCTCTGCTTACTCTCTGCCTATCCTGAACAGGGTTCTCAGGAGGCCCTGAACAACTCAACTGGAGGAATCTTCTGGTCAGATGTTTCTCAAACTGTGATCCACAGTTATATTTGCAGGATATCTTGAAATCCCTGTGAAAATGTTTCAATATTTTTGACCAAAACTAATTTACTTACTTGTTATCTCTATTGTTTATAATGTGATCTCCCTGTTAGAATGTAAGTTCCATGAAAGCAATGATCTTGTCTATCAAGTTCTCGATACAACCAGCACAAAGGAGGTACTTCTTTATTGAATGCTCTGATTAAGATGAGCAGATTTTGAGACAATTAGATAACCACTATATAACAGCAGTCCCAGCCCAATTTCCTCACTTCACAGATAAAGAAACTAAGGTCCAAAGAAAATGACCTGGCCTTCTCCAGGCCAATCAGTGCTAGAGCCAGAATTAGCATACAGCAGTCCCTTGTTTTCTGAACCTGGGCTTTTCTCATTTTACTTCATTAATTTCTCGTTTGCATTTTTAAATCTTCCATTCAGGAAGTTCTACCTTAATCAAATTCAAAATCCCCAATGAACTCATCGTTTAATTAAGGAAAGAGAGGTATTTCATTCTTGTTCTTTTTTTTTTTTTGCTTTGCAGTATGCTCTTATTTTAGGATGCTGATTTAAAATACAAACTGGGAATAAATTGTAATTTGCTTGTGATTATTAATTTTGGTTGCTTCCTAGACTGTTTTACCTTGCCTAGACTGCTAGTGATCTGAGAGCCAGAACCATGGTTTGTTTTTGCTTTATCATGTTATTTGCCAAAATCCACTGGAGTTTCACTTATAATAAAATTAAAATGTGAAAGAAACACCTTCTTGATATCAAGAACATCAAATCAATCTGGACTTTTATCTGCTTCCCAAACTGCAAAGAATTTCAGAAAATAGAATTACCCCTTCTCATCACAAGCCTCTGATTTTTCTGCCCTTCCTTTAAACCAACAGGTTACTCAGCAAACTAACTAACCAAAAATGCAGTCCTGAGATATATATCATACCACTTCCTTGATGACAAACATAGCCCAGTGTGGTTAAGACTGGTTCAAATAAAAGGATTGTCTCAGAATGTTAGTAGGGATCTTCTTCAATCATCTTATGTTTTCTGTTTGCTTTGGTTAGTTAATTGTGTTAGTCAATATAGTTCATAGACTTACCACTCATTAAAATTAAAAAAATAAAACTGAAGGAAATGGTTGCATTGTGTTATTTTAAGATTTTGTAAATTATCCCCTGAAGAATTCAATTAGGGAATCTGGAGACTTTCCACAGCATCATCGAGTTTCAGAGCTAGAGCTGGAAAGCAGCAGAATCACCTGGCCCAACTCAATAAAGAAACTGAGGCGTAGGATGGAAAGAAGCCAAAAATTACTTATGCAATCATTTAATTCTGGAAAGTTTACAATCATATACATACACACACACACATTTACAACTGTTATAAGGGTAAAATATAGAAGAATCAAGAGACTGGGGTGTGGGTGATATGGGGGTGTCTCTGGATTAGGATCACATACATATCATATTGTTACCCTATATGCATTTATGATTGTACAACAACTCCTTAATAAAAAAATAAAAATAAATTACTTCAGCAAACAGTTAAAAGAAAGAAACTGAGGCCTAACAAAAGGGAATGCCACCCAGCTGGCCAGCATGAGCCTGGGGTGTTGACAAAGATTTCCAAACTTCTATTGCATTGATAATATACAAGTAATTTATATTTAACATTTATCTCTGATGTAGAAAATTCTTGATGTAGAGCCTAATGTGTTTCAGGAGTCAATAATTCAGTCATGTGAAGTCAGGGATCCACAGAAGGGAATTTATAGCTTTTTTCCCAAGTTCTCTCTGGTGATATGCCAATTAATGTTCTTCTGAAGGTATGGACCATCCCTTTATTGTGCTGAAGATATCTTACTTTGTATCTCACTGGTTCATTACTTATACTTTGAAGAATTATGCATTTTGCTCAGCATATGGCTCAGAGGCACAAGAATTCACTGTGTCTGGTGGGTTTTCCATTTCAAGAAATTCTGACAATTTCTTCTTATCCCTGCTGATTGCATTAATCTGTCTTCATTGGATTCACCAATCAGTCGGTTGGCATACTTGTAGGTCCCAGGTTACAAGCTTTGATCATTATAGTGGAGATGATGGGGGAGAGGTTAAGAGTCTTATTTATGATAATAAAGACAAGAGAAGTGAGATGGTGGGAATCTGAGCCTTTATACGTGTATTCCATGTCCTGTATAAAATACAAAGATTAACCGAAAGACAGCCATGACAAATCACAGGCTATCCTGGAATTTATAATCCAGGCATATATACAAATGTGGTGGAAATGACAGGAGAATGAGTAGGAAAGAATCTCAAGAGAGTAGAGAAGGTTTACAATGGGGGTGAGGATGGCCTAGGGTCCAAGGCCACATCTAAATTCCATCTGAAACCAACCAGATTAGAATGTACATCAGTTGTTTCTGCCTCCACCTAAGCAGTAGCTGAACAGTTAGGTTGTATGAGCAGCAAGCTTGCAGAATTAGATTAATCATTTTGTGTTTGTGTTGTTGGCAGCTTCATGATCAGCATAAAAATGGTGACTACAGGTAACATAGGCTCAGCCTCAAAGTCTGCTTGTAAAAAGGCTCCTCAAAACTCTTGTGAAAAGTGGACCTCCAAAGCAAGGGAAAGCCTTTACAATTTCTTGCTTTGAAAAGGTCCCCAGGCCATACATTGGTTTCTTCAGTGCAAATAATATTAATTTCTAATGGATAAATATTTTAAAGGCAGATCAATACACACACACAATACAAATGAAGCATTATTTGTAGATTTGGGGCTGGAAACTCTTTACCCCACACACAGAATTACTAAGTACTGTCAAGTATATAACCATTTTTCTTTGTTCCTCATAACCTACTCCAAAGTAATTCAAGTCACTCTTCAACGTGCAGACCTGCAGAACTTCATGATGCACAGATAGGCACTTCTATTTCTCTTACTTAAAAATTCTCTGACTTCGCATTACATGCTACAGTGGGTTGTCATTGACCACCAAATGAGCTTCAAGTTCTTGAACACAGTTTTTCAAACTTTTCTTTCCTCTCAATTGCTTTCCCTTCCCCTTAAATTACCCAAGCTCCAACTGTGGTTTCCTCAATGTATCGTGTGGTTCATGTACTCATGCCTTTGTAAATGTTCCCAATGCTTAATATTCCCTTTCCTTATACCCACTCAAATAATGTCAGATCATTTTTAAGACTTCTCTTAATTATCAAATACATGAAGCAATTTGCCATGCAAATTATTTGTACATACAGTAAACCTTCTTCATTGTAATAATTTATTTGCAAGCCTGAGTATGACTTTGTTGAAAAAAGGAACTCTCTTTTCCATTTTTTTACCATCAGCAATTATTTATTTTTTCATCACCACCACATTTGTTGTATTGAAAAACATTCTTTGCTTGGTCAAATTTTAGTCAGCATTCTAAATCTTATGCTAGACCCGTCTGTGTCCTTCCTTGTAAAACCAAGTTTTAGCAAGTACTCTTACATTGAGGTTTGCAAGATCCCTCCCCCAAATTTAAATGTGTTATAATTCTCCATATCTGATTTCTCTTTCCCATTTTTGCGTTCCATAGGCCTCATCTACGTATACAATGAATTAAAAGTTGAGCAATTGTTACCTTAGATAAGACTTTGTGCTTTCACTGCAGATTTGATGTTAAAAAAAAATAAAGGGTCATTAGCTGAACTGAGAACCCTGGATATTAAATGAAATTCAAAGATGTTGGTATAAAACCAAATCATTTTTATGTGAGGATGATCACTAATAGCCTTGAGCAGAGTAGAACATTTTATTTTAAAACAAGTAATTGATCTTGATAACTGTAGGACAAGCCAAAGGACAAAGTCCCTTTGCTAGCTCCTTGAGAGCAGGAACTCTCTTTTTTAGTTCCTTCTTATCACATGTGGTACCTTGAAAAGTGCAGGACACATGGAAACTTTCAACAAATGTTTTTGGAGAAAATAGACTTTTTTATAAATACATGGATGAAATTCTATATTCTAAACTTACTCTTCACTTCCTCTTGTCTGAAATCATGATTTAAGCTAGTTAATATAACAATTAGTCAGCAATGTTAATCTCAACATTAACTGCTATGATTACCTATGGAGAATTGTCTCATTATTCTTGTACCTGAAGCCTAATATATTTAACATATACTTTAAATATCTGAAGAATTTAATCTTTTTTTTCTGTGTAGAGTTTAAAATCCCAAGCAGCTACATGAGCAGTCATTTTGAGGTCAAGAATGCCAGCATGGGACTGGAGCAGTGGCTCAGGAGTTACATCACTTGCCTGGCATGCATGAGTAGGTAGGTTTGAACCCTAGCACCACATACACAACTAAGTGTCTGAGCAACTAAAGCCACATGAAAAACTAAATAAAATTGATTCTGTCCTCTCTCTCTCTCTCTCTCTCTCCCTCTCTCTTTCTGTCCCTCCCTCTTTAAAAAAAAATGCCAGCATGGGGTCCCCACCCTGAGGAGCCAACTGGCCCAGCCCAACTACTACGTGAGGGTGCTCAGGATACATGGGCCCCCAGGTCTCTGATTCTGTGCCAGCAGGTGCACACACAGGATACTCACCCCCAAAGACCCCTCTCAGAGGAGCTGACCTGCCCGATCCAGCTGCAGCACTGGTCCCCAGTTCACAAGGGCTCCCAGAGCTCTGGTCCCAAGCTGGTAGGCACACCCAGGACCCCTTTCTGGAGGAGCCAACCAGCCCAGCCCAGCTGCTGCACATAGTTCCCCAGACCACACGGGTCCCTAGGCATCTGGTCCTAGGCTACCAGGTGCTCCCAGGACACCCACCCCCAAGGCCCTGACTGGAGGAGCCAACCCACCCAGCCAAGAAGCAGAATAGGTACCCAGGCTGCATGGGCCACCAGGCCTCTAGTCCCAGGCCAACAGACAAACCCATCACCCACCCCCAAAGACCCATATCCAGAACCACCCAGCTACAGCACATAACTGCCAGATCAAATATATTGGGCCAGTCCCCACTGCCAACAATCCCAGGTCCCCTCATGGTATGTAAGGAGATCTGGTCTGGCTCACCTCATGTGGCTGAGACCCCAGGACTCAGCAAAGCATCCCTACTGCCATGCTTTTACAATCCAGTAGGCTGCCCCTCAGATTCCAATAGATCTTCCCCAACAGATTCCAGAGTAAAGCCCTGGAGCCTACATCCAAAAGGTGCACCAAAATGAGTCTCCAGGCAGAAGCAGCTTTCTGGAAGAAGGTGGTTATCAGAGGGGTGGTGTCTGACATGGCCCTTTTACCTGCAAAGAAGAAGCACCTGGAGAACTACCTTGCTTCCCCACAGGGATCCACAATTCTAAGATGCAGAAAAAGCTCATCAAACTAGGAAAGTTTCACCTCAAACCCACAATTCCTCTACCAAGGAACACACAGAAAGGGAGCAGGATAAAAACCTAGAAAAAAATTATCACAATCAAATTACTGACTGGAGGAGCCAACCCACCCATCCCAGCAGCAGAACAGGTACAATGAAATAAAAGAAGATTTAATAAAGGGAATAAGTGAGAAAACTCAAAAGATCAAAAACTCTATCATCAAAGAAACAGATATACTTAGAAAGGAAGTTACAGAGCTAAAATATTCAGTCGATCACATCAGAGGAATGATGGAAAATTTTAATAATAAACTAACTTCTATAGAAACAGAACCTCAGATCTTGAAGAAATAACTTCTGACAATGAGGATGGGCTGAGTAAGCATGAGAGCATGGATGACAAAAGAGAAAAAAATCTTCACAGAGCTTGAACAGAAATTTTCAAAATTTGTCTGGAAAGAAATCAGAAGAAACAATCTAAGAGAAGTTGAGATGAAAGAAGAAATCAAAATGCAAATGAATGGTATAAAGAACATTCTTAATGAAATAAATAAAGAAAAATTTTCCTGTATTAGAATAGAGTCAGATATGCTCATCCAGGAAGAACACAGGACACAGAATTGGCCTACTCAAATGAGAAGCTCACTAAGCCACATCATATTCAAAATGTATAACAGGGAAATCAAGGAAACAATATTAAAAGCTGCAAGAGAGAAAAGTCAAATCAGATTCAGAGGCAAATCAATAAGGATCACTTCTGGCTTTTCAGCTTAGACCGTAGAAGCAAGAAGATCATGAAAGAAGATTTTCAATACCTGAACGACCATGACTTGCAACCAAGAATACTGTACCCAGCAAAACTCAGCTTCAAATTGGAAGGGAAAATAAGAACATTTCACAATAAGATCAAACTTGCAGAATTCATGAACAGAAAACCAGCATTAAAAAGAATTTTCAAAGATAAACTCCAAATAGAAGAGCAAGCAAATGATCCTCAAAACCCTCAAACTGGAGAAATTCAATTAAAGTATATGGTATCAAAGGAAAACTAGGACAGCACAGAACTCACTAATAAAGCATAATGACTATGAACTGAACCAAATAACTATCTTAACACTAAATATGAATGGTCTAAAGGCACCAATTAAAAGACACAGACTAGCAGATTGGACCAAAAAACAAAATCCAACAATATGCTGTTTATGGGAGATTATTCTTATAATCAAAGACATCCAGAGGTTGAGAGTGAAAAGACGGGAAAAAATCAACCAGGCTTACAATGACCCAAGAGACCAAACTTGAGTTACAATCCTTATATCAGACAAAATAGATTTTAACCATAAACTAATCAGAAGAGGTAAAGAAGATCACTATATCATATAACACATCAGGAAGCTATAACCATAGTAAATCTCTATGCTCCAAACACCAATGCTCCAAAGAATGTTGAAAAAATACTCTATGACATAAGGCCTATGGAACTCAAAAATGGTAATACTGAGTACTTTGATACTCCTCTATCATCATCAAAGCAAAAAAACAACAAGAGATCTCCAATCTAAACAATGCCATAAATCAAATAGACTTAATAGACATCTACAGAATAGTCCATGTCAAATTGTCTGAGTTTACCTTCTTTTTAGCAGCGCATGATTGTTCTCCAAAATACATCATATTCTAGTTCACAAGGGAAATCTCAGTAAACAGAAAAACATATAAATTATTCCATGTATCCTAGCAGACCAAGATGCCATGATCCCAGCAATTAACAGCAAAAATTATAACAGAAAATATATATATACATGCAGATTGTATAATACCCTATTAAATAAAGAATAGATCAAAGAAGACATGAGAGCAGAAATCAAGAAATTCCTGGAAGAAAATGAAAATGAAGACAAAAATTACAGAAATCCCTGGTACAACCTCAAAGTTCTTAATGGGAAAATTCATAGCACTGAATGTCTACATTAATAAACAGGAGAGATCATGAATAAATAAGCTTATGTTTCACCTCAAATACCTACAAAAGGAAGAACAATTTAACCCCAAACCCAGCAGAAGACACAAAATAATCAGGATCAGAGCTGAAGTCAACAAAATAGAGATGGAATTAAAAAACAATAAAAAGAATCAACGAAACAAAGAACTGGTTTCTTTCAAAAACTAAATAAATTTTTTATTTTCCATTTTTTATTCAGAAATTTATTTGTTGAACAATTAAAAAATAATAAAATAAAATATAAATGACAAGGCAAAAAAAAAAAAACTAAATAAAATTGACAGACCCCTAGCTAATCTCACTAAAAGAAGGAAGGAAATGAAGCAAATCAACAAAATCACCAATGAGAAGGGAGCAATCACCACTGACCCCACAGAAATCCAATGGATTATCAGAACTTATTTTGAAAACTTATACTCCTCTAAATCAGATAAGCTGGAACACATAGAAAAATTTCTAGACACATGCAATATCCCTACATTAACACAGGATGATATTGAAAGTCTAAGCATGTAAATAACAGGCACTGAAATCCATATGGCAATTATAAACTTTCCAAAGAAGAAAAGTCCAGGACCTGATGAATTTTCTGCTGAGTTTTGCCACACCTATGAGGGGGAGCTAAAACCTCTCCTTATTAAGCTATTCCAAGAAATTGGAAAGGAGGGAACTCTCCCAAACACTTATTATGAAGCAACCATAACTCTGATACCAAAAACCAACAAAGACACATCAAAAAAAGAAAATTATAAACTATAAACTATAAACCAATATCTCTGATGAACATTGATACAAAAATCCTTAATAAAGTTCTAGCAAGCTGCATTCAAAAACACATCAAGAAGATAATTGATCATGATCAAGCGGGCTTCATTCCAGGGATGCAAGGCTGGTTCAACATACACAAATAAATAAATGATACTCACCACTTAAATAGAATTAAGGACAAAAACCATATGATCATCTCAATAGATGCAGAAGTGGCCATTAATAAAATCCAGCACCAATTAATGATCAAAACTCTGGAGAAGATTGGGATCAAATTTTTAACTATGCAAAGGCCATGTATGACAACCCCTTAGCTAGTATAATACTAAATGGAGAAAAACTGAAAGAATTTCCACTAAACTCGGGAACAAGACAAGGCTGCTTGCTCTCACAACTTTTATTCAACATAGTTCTTAAGACCCTCACTGGAGCAATCAAACAAGAGAAAGAGATCAAAGGAATAAGAATAGGAAGAAGAGAAGTCAAGCTATCCCTTTTTGCTGATGACATGATACTATATCTGGAAGATCAAAAAAACTCCACCAGAAAACTGCTTGAGTGTATAAACAGGTATAACAAAGTGGAAGGCTACAATATCAACACCTATAAATCAATAGCTTTCCTATACACTAACAATAATAGGGCAGAAGAAGAAATCAGGAAATTGGCCCCATTCACAATATCCTCAAAAAGAATAAAATACTTGGGAATAATTTAACAAGGAAGTAAAAGACCTCTACAGTGAAAGTTATCAAATATTGAAGAATGAAGTTGAACAAGACCTGAGGAGATGAAAAGACATTCCATGTTCTTGGTTAGGCAGAATCAATACAATTAAACTGGCAACACTGCCAAAAGCCCTGTACAGATTCAATGTAATTCCCATCAAGATATCAATGTCATTCTTTACAGATATTGAAAAAGGAATTCTCAAATTCATTTTGAAGAACAAGAAACTGAGAATAGCTGAAATGTTACTAAGCAAAAAAGATGAAACAGGTGGTCTCTCAATACCAGATCTATAACTATACTATAGAGCTATAGTAGCAAAAACAACGTGGTACTGGAATCAAAATAGGAATGAAGACCCATGGAATAGAATAGAAGACTCTGAGACAAACCCACAAATCTTTAAGCATCTGATCTTTGACAAAAGGGGGGTCAAAATATAGCATGAAGGAGAGAGAGCTTATTCAACAAATGGTGCTGGACAAACTCGAAAGCCATTTGTAGGAATTTGGAATTAGAGCCTTATCTCTCACCTTGCACAATTATCAAATCAAAATGGATCAAAGAACTGGGAATTAAATCATCTACCATACAACTTCTATAAGAAAAAGTAAGAGCAACACTCCAGCATATGAGACACAAGACATCCAAAGCAAAACAATTAAAGTCAAGAATGAATGAGTGGGAAGCCATTAAACTAAAAAGCTTTTGCTCAGCCAACGAATTGGTCAAAACTGTCAAGAGAGAAAGAACCTACAGCATGAGAGAGAATCTGACATGTGATTCCTCTGACCGCAGATTAACATTCAAAATTTACAAAGAACTCAAAAATCTTAGCATTAAAACCACAAATAATTCAATCAATAAATGGGCCATAGAGCTAAACAGAAACTTCTCAACAGAGGAAATTGAGCAAGTCAATGAATATATGAGATAGTGTTCTAAATCACTAGTAATCAGAGAAATGCAAATCAAAACTACATTAAGATGTCACCCTACTCCAGTCAGATTGGCAAATATGAAGAATATGAACAGTAACAAATGCTAGAGGGGTTGAGGGGAGACAGAAACACTATCTGACTGGTACAACCACTCTGAAAGCAGTATGTAGACTCGTCAAAAACATTAGGGGTGAGTCCACTGTATGACCCAGCTGTCCCTTTTCTGTGTATTCTCCCAGAAGATCTACAATCAGCACATTACAGTGATACATTATAATCAACATTCATAATGGGTCAATTTGCAGTAACTAAATTATGGAACCAACCCAGACACCCTTCTGCCCTTCACTGGATGAATGGATCCAAAATCTCTGGTATGTGTATATATATATATATATTCTTTGGCTGGAATTCTACTAACCTACTAGAAGCAATAAACAATGATTATGGCCTTTGAAGGTAATTGATGTCAATGGGAAAATTATGCTGAATGAAATTAGCCAAATCCAGAGACTCAAGGGTCAAATGTTTCCTCCCATTTGTGGAGGCTAGAGCAAAACTCAGGCATGGGTGAAAGTCAGTCAAACTCTTGTACTAGACCCACCAAAGGCGTAACATCACATAATCTAGGCAGAGTCAGGAGGGAAGGGAGAGGGAGAGATAACACAGAAGGATCTGGAGGGAGAATCAAGAATGTAACATACTCTTTATCCCCCCCCCAAGAAACCACATAATATTTATGCAATCATTTAATTCTGAAAAATTCATAACCGCATATATATGTGTGTATGTATTTGTGTATATATGGACATACATAACTGTTATGGGGGAAATATAGAAGAATCAAGAGATGGGGTGTGGATGATATGGGGGTGACTCTGGATTATAATCAAATGAATAAGATATTTTTACTTTATATGTGTTTTTGATTGTATAACAACTCAACTCTTTAATAAAGAAAATAAATAAATAAATAAAATACCCCACACACACACACCCCCAAAAAGTAACGCCAATGTGAGCTCTTTTGCTTTTGTCTTTACATACCAGGCACACTAAAGGTTATGAACAAATATTTGCTGAAATGAAAACAAAAAAAAAGAAAGAAAAGAAATAGTGAATGAGCTAACCCACATTATTGAAATACAAAATTTAGCTACAATACAAATAGGTACACACAAACACATGGCATCCGAAGAAACAACAACAAAAATTATTTATCTGAAATAGAAATTATTTAAGAAAAACAGAGAAGAAAGTCCCTATTTTCAAGGTTTGGGCAGCTGAGTGGAACAGTGGAAGAAATATGACTTGGGGGGACATAGGCAGACTAGGGTTTGATTTCTAGTTTTAATAACTTACCTGCTCAGTGAGTTCAGGTTAACAGTTGCACCTCAGTTTCCTTTCCAGGCAACACTGAGATATCCTCTTTCTAAAAGATTCTCCCACCATGCTTGCTCAAACCCATTACTTCACAAAAGTTTCTGTTCTGGCCATCAGTTGTCCATGATGGCAGCTGCACCTTTCTTCCTTGTCTGCAGGAGCCATTGCTATTAATAGTCTGCAGCTAGAGAGCTAGGACCCTTCTGAGCCCAGTAGTGTTTCTCAAACTTGGACGTGCAGCAGAATCCCCTAGGGTGAGAGTCAGAGGTGCTATTTTAAAAATACTGATTGCTGGGCTACACCACCAGAGCTTCATTCATTGGCCTGAGCAAGGCCAAGAATTTGCATTTCTGAATTCTCAGATAACATTGGACCTGAAAACACATTGACAGAACCACTATTTTGAGTAATCACCCTTTCTAGAATAAGAATTGCAGCAGGGAAAAGTTGTCTGAGTTGAGGACTTCCTGGGAACTGGATGTACAGGAATTAACTACTCTCATCTGCCATCCCTACGCAGGGAAAGACTGAAGTTATGTCTTCTGAAATCCTGATTCTCTCTGGAGAAACCCAGAGCAAACCACCACATGGGCTGAGAGGCAATGAAGGGACAGATGGCAGAGGACAGAAATTCTCAAGTCCCCCAACCATCTGAGTTCTTCCAGACATCAAAAGTCCTATTTTACCGAGTCTATTAAAAAAAAGAGAGAGAGAAAGAAAGAGAAGAAGAAAGAACCACTTTGGAAATTATATGCAACGAATGTGCACTCATTTCCAAAATGACTAGCATGTTCGGAAGAAAAGACCTAACATTAGTGCAATAATAGATAGAAAAACATGAAGGGGAATATAGAAAAACATGCCAGAAAGACTAGGAAGACTTAGTCTAAGGTTTAGTGACGCATACTGTAAGTGTGGTCTTGCTCTATTAACCACTGAATCCTCAAAGCAACACCAGGAGGTAAGCATTATGATTCTCCCCATTTTATAAAAGAGGAAATTGAAGCACAGAAAGACAAAATAAGCACACTGTCACAGCTAAAATGCAGCAGAGTCAGGGTTTGAACCCAGACGCTCAACACCTTTTCTCTTAACCACTATGCTGTCTGGAGCACAGAGCAATAAAATTGAGAAAAACAGAGGGAGGTCAAAGGTGATTATGAGAATGGTTTAAATTATCAATTAGAAATCCCCCTTCCTTCTTATTCATGTATCCCTAAGCTTCTGTTGGTACTGGACTCTGCTTCAGAAGCTAAACTACTTGGATTTTCCTAACTGAATAAAAGGCAATGTAGTAATGGTGCCACATTACTACCGGCCAACTATCTGTGCTGACTTACACGTTGTTGCACTATTTCCCTAAATATTCTATGATAAAGAGAAAGAGTCTCATAATAAATTATGTCTCAATCCTGTGCATTAGTGCTGGCTGCTCTCCCACAAACAATCTCACAATTGTAAGCAGTTGGCACAGAGTCAGTGACAATATGTAAATGACTTGTAAAGTGAACTTGATCTTGAGTAATAAATGCTATTTGAATCTTAATTTGCTAACAATATTTTAATGTGGTAATTGAGGTCATGAAGATGTGCGCTAAAGATGAAACCATCCATAACTGTCAATTTTAAGCAGGACCACATTACCCAGGTTTATAAAATATTCCGAGGATTAAAAGGCAACTGCTTTGCTTTAGATTTGCTAGAAATAGACTCTGAAACATAAGTGTAGAAGAAGACATAATGTATCAGATGGCCATAGGAGGCTTAGAAGAGAATATCAAAGGTTCTTTCAGATTCTGAAACTCTTTAGTGATAGGATTAATATCCCCTGAACTCCCTGGATATTTTCTTTTTTATTGAGAAATTTATTTTTTAAACAACCATACAAGTTTTTAACAAGATAATATAAAATGTATATAGATTCTGAAGATTAGATTTACCCCCAAGACTGCCCCTCCCAATTACTCACCCTTAACCCTCCCTGCCCCTTTATTAATTGGGTTGTTTGTGTTTTTGTAGTTGAGGTTTTTGAGGATTTTGTAGATTCTGGATATGAGGCCCCTGTCAGAGGAATCACTTTGAAAAAATAAACAAGATAGATAAGCCCCTAGCGAATCTAACCAAAAGAAGGCGAGAAATGAAGGAAATCAATAAAATCTCCAATGAAAAGGGAGTGATCACCACTGACCCCATGGAAATCCAACAAATTATAAGATCATATTTTGAAAACCTATACTCCTCCAAATTAGATAACTTGGAAGAAAGGGATAAATTTCTTGACACATACAACATCCCTAAATTGACTCAGGATGATATTGAATTCCTAAATAGTCCAATCACAGGCACTGAAATCCATATTGCAATTAAAAGTCTACCAAAGAAGAAAAGCCCAGGACCTGATGGTTTCCCAGCTGATTTTTACCACACTTTTGAGGAGGAACTAACACCTCTCCTTATTAAGCTATTTCAAGAAATTGAAAAGGAGGGAATGCTCCCATCCACTTTTTATGAAGTAACCATAACTCTGATATCAAAACCCTACAAGGATACATCAAAAAAAGAAAACTACAGACCAATATCCCTGATGAACTTGGATGCAAAAATCCTTAATAAAGTACTAGCAAACCATATTCAAAAACTTATAAAGAAGATAATCCATCATGATCAGGTGGGCTTCATCCAAGGAATGCAGGACTAGTTCAACATAGGCAAAACAATTAACACAATTCACCACTTAAACAGAATCAAGGACAAAAACCATATGATCATCTCAATGGATGCAGAAAAGGTCTTTAATAAAATCCAGCACCCTTTTATGTTCAAAACTCTAGAGAAGATAGGGTTCAAATGATCATTTCTGAACTATGTAAAGGCTATATATGCTAAACCCTCAGCTAGTATAATACTAAATGGAGAAAAACTGAAAGCATTTCCACTAAAATCGGGAACAAGACAAGCTTGTCCGCTCTTACCACTTTTATTCAATATCGTTCTTGAGACCCTAGCTGGAGCAATTAGGCAAGAGAAAGAAATCAAAGGGATAAAAATAGGAAGAGAGGAAGTCAAACTCTCTCTTTTTGCTGATGACATGATCCTGTATCTGGAAGATCCAAAAAACTCCATCAGTAAACTGCTTGAACTCATAAACAGATTTAGCAAAGTAGCCGGATACAAGATCAACACCCATAAATCAATAGCTTTCCTGGATATTTTCTTAATGAAATAAAAGAACATATTATCGAAGTACATGACCCCAGTTTAATTACTAATAATTTGGGCCAACTCATCTGTGTGTCCTCATAATTAATCATCAAGTCTCCCTAGTCTTGTTAAAGAAAGCCCTCCATGAATTGCCTGCTGATTCTTATTCTGCTTTTCAGTTGAGCTCTCAGTTCAAGATCAGGTTCAACATCTGTAAAACTGACTCTCCATGTGGAATCACTTTTGATGCTAAAGTTCCAAAAGTGTTCTGCAAGTCTAAGGCATTAATTGAGTGTTTTAACTATTATAATCCAGGTACTGCCCACAATGATGGCCTTGGTTCTTCTCCATCTCTCCTTCACCTTCTCTAGTTTCTGTTCTGTTGTTTCTAAGGGTACAGAATCTCCTCACTTCTTTTCCAAATGCTGGTACTCTGGTGTTCTTTATTCTGCCCAGCTTTGCCTAGTGCTAACCCTCCTCCACATCCAGTGTGCATTGTGGGGAAAGAACTAGAATTAGCTCTGATTAGAGACATGATCATCATCCTTCCTCACCCCTAGAACAAACTCTGTCATTTGACTCCCGTTAACACAGCTTGGCCATCCTCCTAGACAGGAGGATCTAAAGGAAGCCACTCACTGGCAGAACCTGTACATAAGATTTTGTGTTATGCCCTTTGCTTGTGTATATTGCCCTATCTGCATCACCTTAAGTCAGGAATCCTCTTTCAAGGTCTGTGGTCTCTGTAAATATAACCCAACCAACCACAACTCACCTATTCCTATTCTTCTCCATGCAGACACATGCTCCATGACCCCACTCTTTCCTAGACCTCCTCCTGCCCTCCCAGCTGCCCATCCTGCTCTCCACTCTGCTCTTACCAGCCTTGCAGGCCAACTTCACATTCTACCTTTAGGATGGAGATTTGGAAAACCCCACCGCCTCAGGTATTTCCTTCCTTCTTGTTTCAAACCGCTGATCATCAGTGATTTCTTCTAGAATTACTTCCTTTCTTTTCTGATCTTTCAAAGCACTTCACTTATAATTCCACAAAAATCCGACATTAGATGGCAAGTATTATTAAGATGTCTCTTTCTGACTTTATTGTGTATTCTCCAAAGCAAATTCTGTATTTTGTTCATTTTTATAATTTAAAAGGGGTTAACAACCATGATTTTTTACAGGAGATGCTCAATAAAAATTATTAAATAAAATAGCGAATGTTTCACCAAAGCTATGCTCTTCTACATCTATGAGTATGTGCAGGTATATGTGTATGTGTTTAATGTGTGCATGTAATGCTATTTGTGGAAGCACAGGAGTTTTTCTTCAGAATATACCTAAAAGTGGAATTTCTGAGTCATAGGGGATGTATAGAACAGCTTCAGAAGATAATGGCAAATTGCTTTCCAAAGTAGTTGTACCACATTTTATTCCCACTGGCCTGGTATAAGCTTTCCTATAGATGCACATCCGCTCCATCACTGGAGAGTGCAAAACATGTTGACACTTTGTGGACTGATCCAGTATAAAATGATATCTCTTTAGGGATTTAATTTCCATTTCCTCATTTGCCCAATAACTTGCCATGTTAAAATTCCCTTCACATATATCCATTTACGCCTTAGTCTATTGTTCTATTCATTTTATTTATTCTCTTGTAAATTTCTTTACATATTCTTCCTACAGTCTCTTGTTAGTTACATATATATATATATATGTATATATATATATATATATATATATATGAATTATTTCCCTCTCATTTGTAACTTGTCTTTTTTAAAGCTCACTAATATAAGGTCAAACTTATTTTCTATTATATTCAACACCTTTCATGATTTATTTCTTAAAAAAAGAAAAAAGAAAAGCTTTCCCTGGCTAAGATCTAAAAGGGCACAAAACTAAAACTCAGATCACCTGAGTTTATGTTTATATTCTGTCATTTATTTTCTGTGTGACCATCTTCAAGTTATTTAATTTCCATAGTCCCCAAATCCTTATTTTAGGAAGAGTGTTGTGATATGTGTGTACAGTCTTGTTTAAGGAGTAAGTGCATACTGAGCTTTATAAGTAAAATGCCATGCAGTTTTTGTTTTGAGATGAGGATTAGATTATTCTTTGTGCCAGGTGGGATGACCTGGGATATCCCAAATGGAATGAATACCAGACTATGTTTCAGAAACCCAGAGTTCTAAACTCCTTCCTTCCATCTTTCCAAGTATCCTCAGACAAGATTTTTAACCTTCATCAGCCTCAGTTTATCATTTGTGAAATGGCTACAATGTTTGTCTCAAGATGATGCGCTGTGCAGAGGTAACCTTTAGTACACCAGGCTGGACTAGCCTGCGGGGAGGGCACACTCCCCTCAACCACAAAATTTGAGGTACCAACACACTCAGTAACGAAGATAATACTGTAATTCATTACTCATTGTTTTTAAGAATCAAAATTAGCACGAGCATTTCATGATGACCTAAATATCAAAAATATGGTCTAATTTTTAAAGGGGATATTTGTTTCTCTACATTTGAGAAATTACCACTCACACAATAAATTGTAGAATAATCCAAGGTGGAACCCAAGTGTGGGGGTTGGGGAGGAGTCACCTGGCAGCTTTTTCAGAGCTCTTGCCAGCACTTGATCTTTGTTCTCTTCAGCAACAATAGATGGTGAACCTGTGCTGCTCAGCTGGCAGGCAACCATGTTTGCAAAGCTTTGGAAGCCTGTTTCCAGCTGATTGGCTATTTTCACTATTGGTGAGCTACTCTGTCTTAATCACAGCTGACTGATCTCAGCCGGCTAGAAAAAGGCTGCATTCTCTGGCCTTCTACCTCCCCAGAGTTCACAGAATAGGTGTCACTTTCCCTGTGACTGCTGGACCCTCCCTCTGCCTAAAGAACAGCGAGGCCAGCAAAGAAGATTTTTCATAAGCAGAGCACTTCTAACACATGGGGTAAAGCAGGAGAAACACGGGATATGGGGGAATCCAAAGGGAGGACATCATGAACTGGCATCAGCCTTGGCTTGCTCTGTCATTATGCATGTGATCATGATTACGTGGCAATGATTCCCTCCTATATGTATGACTATGTTGAATGAATAAAAAATAATAATAATAATGAACTGAAATTCTCACCCAGCTGGTGATAGGACTGGGCGGGGAAAGGGGGATTGGGGGTTAGAGCTGTTTTAATATAAACACTGAAGACCTTCAAGCTCTACATGCTAGGAAAGCACCAATAATTAACACATTGGATGTGATTTCTAGCTTTGGAAGCACTGCACGCGGAGATTTACTGAAGAGGCACAAGGCTCCCAGATCTTTAATGCACATGCAGGGGTATGATAAGAAGGATAAATGTACTGTATATAATAGTCTAACATACCCTCTGTTTTTACTGTTGTGAATATTGACTTCCAAATGGATTTAATTAAAATCAATAACAAAATGTACAGTAATGAAGTAATATAAAATGCAGTAATGTATAGGCCAAGAGGTTGGATATGGAATATATTAACAGAAGAGCAGCTTTACAAGAATAACATCCCTTTTTTTAGACTCTTTTTTCACATAATATAAGACAATAAGGAGGAGAAGCAAGACTCTAGAGCTGGACCACAAATTGTGTCATTTACAGAGCTTTCACAAATTACCTTCTTACAAATTGGTGAGACAGGATTAGACCACAATTAGAAAGACAAAAAAATTAAAAATGGGTTTATATGTTCATAAGGCCAACCTCTACTTTTAGGATAACTTATAAAGGAAAATAAAATGACTGACTTCTAACCATATTTTAATGATTTCTAAAAATCAAGTGATTCTAAATGCTTTACATAACGTTTTTTTGGACCATAACCATGATCCTACCATTAGATGGCAAAGGGCACAATTGTTAAGCTCTGTCTACTTCTCAAATTTATAACCTTAGAGGGGGGAAAAAAGGAAATGTATTATCTAGAATTGCCCAGAAAGGCCCAGGGTGGTTTTTGAATAATCAATATTTTCCAATATACACTACAGCTAACAGAGAGAAAATAACAGATATTAGCTCTGACTTGTTTCTGTTTTAAAGGAAGCTTAATGATTTGTGAGTGAAAATGATAATATACAGATTTCAAAGGGTATTTTGCTGAGAAGGAGTAGTACACCCATTTTGCAGAAAAAACAAGTTAAAGTCTCAGGATATTAGGAGGCCTCATCATAGACCACTGGATAAACTTTTTCCACTCCTTTATCATTCCTGCTTCTTTACAACTTCAATCTACTTTTCCCTTCTCCTATTGGGCTGTTACTCCTGTCAATTAACCTCTGTGTTACCATCTGCATTGCTTCATCTCCTGTCCCTCCCCACCCTGTTTCCCCCTTTCTTCTTCATTTAACCAACTTTACTTTCTAGAGAGGCTTGAAAAGAGGAAAGAATGAAGGCAACAACAGGGACAGTGATCAACTTTTTAATCACAGGTGACTCTTGATTTAAGACAAAACATTGCATCATTTCTGCACCTCTTCCTGAAAATGAGGAAGGCAGAAAGGCAGGGAGGAGTAAAGCCGGTGGGAAGCAAAAGGGAGAGAAAGAAGGCAGAGAGGGAGGGAGTAGGGAAGGAAGGAAGGAAAGAAGGAAGGGAGGAAGGGAAATTAAAAGAGGGAGAGGAAATAAAAACTGAAATACCAATGTTTGCTAGCACAGCCCTGCAATGATTAATGTGAACTTCCACATGCCATTTCTGTGTAACGTCCGATCGTTATTGGAGACAAGCACTGACATACACAAACATTATTAGAATCTGAGCAGCTGTAGTGCTGTGAGGGTAGGACGGCTCAGAATTCAGAAATCAGGCACAGAGCATCCGGGGTCCAGTGGCATTTCCTACTCATCCTCAGGGGACTCCACCAAGGCTGGAGTAATAGAAGTCAAAACTTCAATCAGGCCCTTATTAGTTACTTTGCACACACGATACGAGGTACTATTGTTGGTGGCAAACGAGAGCTATTGCAGTTTAGAATTGACAATGCTTTTTTAAAAAGCTATCTTTGACTGCTCAATATAAGGTTAGGAGCAGGTCATGTACCAGGGCTTTTTACCAAATTAATGCTATCAGGGGAATAACACTTAAATGGAATTCTTTCTATCTAAACAATTCCATCTAGTTTCATCACTGATTTTTTCCTCTCCATACCTCCCTATATAAAATAATTCAGAGGAGTAGACATTTGGAATAATATATAAAGAATCAAGTTATCAAACAAGCCTAGATTTACCATCAGGCCCTGTTCCCTTGCTCTAAGTCATCCAGAAAATGAAAGTCTCAAACAGCTACTAATTTTTTTTGACATGTTTCAAATAATCCTACTTCTTGGTGTGCAGTTTTCATTTAAATGATAAAAAAAAATTAGAGAGAATTTCCATTTGGGAATATATTCTTCATCCATTTTTCATTTTAAAATGGCATATTTAAGGGCCGGAACTGTGGCTCAGTGGTTTCGGTGCTTGCCTGGCATGTAGGAGAACCCGGGATCACACCCCAGAACCACATACACAATGAAGTGTCTAAGCAATGAAAATCATATAAAAACTAATAAAATTGATTCTCTCTTTCTCTCTCACTGTCCCTCTCTTTAAAAAATAAATAAAAATAAAATAAAATAAAATGGTATATTTAAGAAGCTTCCTAAATCAGCTATCAAATAAATGTAGCAATCAAAGTCTATATCTTAACACCAAGCTCAGTAAATAGAAATTTCCTTATATCTATGTCTACACAAATTTTAGACACATCCAGTAAACTGGCTAACTGAAGCTGTTTGTTTTCAGTAGTTGTGTGAGCCAGCAATAATTCTATAAGCACTTATTTTCCCACTTATAATGTATGTATGTGGTATGGGGTGTAGGGGGTAGGGAAGTGCTCAGAAAAGTAGACTTTAAAATGACTCCAGTAAGCATATTAAAGTGACACTTGGTTGATAGAAGTGATGTTGAGTTGATTGAAGGCCCAGAATTCTAAACTATGAGGTATTTGGACTTTATCCATAAAATGATATTGAGCAATTATGGATTCTTAAACTGAAAAGTGATGAGATAAAAGCTGTGTTTCAGGAAGATTTATGTATTGTAGATGCTTAGCAATAGGGGAAGGGGAGAGTGAGTAGGGGAACTGGAGTTGAATGGGAGAGAGAGAAAGGAAGACATGGATCAAGAGACTATGGCCTCCATAGCAGAGAGAAAGGGATGAGAAAGCCAAATCAGAAGGCAATCAGGATTATCTGGTAACCATAAGCAGGGAATCATAAGATGTATCCTAAGTTTTGATGCCAAAGGGCCAAGAGAAGGAGGAAAATGAGAGCCGGCAAAGAGCACTGGCTTGGAAGTTGGTAGGAGGGGGAATGTTGAATATTTGTCCCAGTAGTTCTTGAATTTGAAAGAATGACGTTATATCCATCTAAAGTGATTTAATTAGTATGAGTTAGAAATAAAAGTTGCAATGGACATTTCAGACCATCAATATGGAGATGGAAGTTGAGGTTTTGAGAATGATGAAATTGTCCCTAGGAGAAAACACAGGCAGGCAGAGATCCAACAGCTTGACCTTGAAAGAAATTTGATTTTGAAACATGGGATGTGAATCAGAGAGAGAGAGAGAGCAAGAGCTCAGAAGGGAGAGAGGGAAAGATCCTGTGTGCACTAGAATAACAATACAAGAACCACTGCTGGAATGGAATGCATAAGCTCTGTCTTCCTACAAGAAACACTTCTCATACAGAGACAAACTGAATCCACTGGGATGAAGGCACCAGCTGTATCTTCCAGAGTATAGGTAAGGACCTGGTAGAAGGGGGGATTAAAAAAACAAGACTTATTTCCTGGGGAAGGGAAGGAAGGAGTCCATGGTCCAGGACATCCTGTCAAAACCTTTAGAGGTCTCCTAATGTTCTCCCACATGAGAACTACTCTCCAACGTAAGACCTGACTTAGCTGCCGCGTTGAGGAAGGACAGGGATGAGAAAGCTGAACTACTGAGACACAAGCTCTGATCAGGAGGCCTCACCAGGACACCACCAAACACTTGTGCCCACCTGCCATCCACCTGGAAGCACCAGCAGTCTGCCACCAGAGAGGAATCACAGCACAGAGTGATTCCCTGCAGTGCCAAAGCAAGCAGAGTTGGCAGAAAGCTGAAGGTTGTTAAAAATACTGGCTGTGGGAGAAAATAAACATGTGGTCTGAGGTGGGTGAATAGGCAGATTTTACTTCTGGCCAAGGGCAAAAAGAAATGCATTCTGATACAGCTGCAAATCTTCTGAATTTATCCTCACTCTGAGGTAAACACTGCCCTTCACCCTTATGGAAGGCACTCAGGAGTACAAGCTACATGATTGGCTAATATTGGATAGGGGTGGGTATAGGAAGTAAGGTCACAGGAAGTAGATAGACAATATACCGGAAGGGCTCACAGGAAGTAGGTAGGCAGGGTATGAAAAGTCAAAGAAGATGGGCAGGGTACCTACCATAAGTGGGTTGGGCTTACAGGTGTGAAGAGAGCTGTGCTGGGAAGTTTTAAACATGGTTTCTTCCTAGCTTCATGGTTCCATGACTTAAGATGGCAAACTTTTATATGTGAATATTAAGGCTACACTCTCAAAATGGACCATCTGACTTCCTATTTCTAAGGAGGTGAAGTACAAACCCTAACAAAACCTTCTGGCTCCCTGGCCTCTGACCTAAGCAAGGGCAGCAGGAGCCCAGTGCTGGAGAGATCTGGAGCATGTGGTTCACTGCACACAGTCAAAACAACAAAACCCAAACCTGTTCAGCTTCTGACTATCCTGACTCAACTCCACCTCCCCACAATACACATAAACGCAAATGGTTTGGCAGAATAAGAGGCCAGTCTACTTCCAGGCATAAACATGTTTCTTAGTGTCTCTACTTTTCTATATGTGATGTATAGCAATTAATTAGAAACTATGAGACACATAAAGGCAAGTTAACAATGAGTGGTCAAAAGAAAAATCAATAGAACTAAACTTAGAGATCACCCAGATGCTAAATCAGAAAATGAGTTTAAAGTCAATGCGATAATCTTTTAAAGAATCTAGTGGAAAAGATGGACAATATACACAAATGTGTAGAAATTTTCAACAAAGAGAGGGCACCTATTAAAAAACCCAAAATGGAAATGCTAGAAATAAAAGCACAGTATCCGAGATGAAGGCTTATAGTAGACTGGAAGTAGCAGAGGAAAAACTCATTACCTTAAAGAGGAGTCAGTAGAAATCAGCCCCACTGAAGCACAGAGAAAGTTGAATAAAACAGAGCTAAGTATTCAACATCATATTAAACATCAAATATACCTAGAATTGGAGTCCCAAAAGGAAAAGAAAAAGAAAAGAGGAAAAAATAAAAATTTGAAGAGAAATCTGACTGAGAATTTTCCAAACAAAGAGAAAACTGAAGTTCCAAGAAGCCCAGAGAATTCAAATCAAGATAAAAACAAACCAAATATAAATAAACAAGCCATATTTATACGTAACTGCTGAAGACCAAAGATAAAGACAAAACTTTAAGGTAGTCATAGAGAGAAGATTGTTATTTACAGAAGTACAAACATGAAGTTTACAACAAGCTTCTCACCAGAAATTACATAAGCAAAAAGCTGGCAGAATGACATCAGCCAAGTAGTGAAAAAGAAAAAAAAGAGCAAAACAAACCTGTACCTCTCAACAATGATGGCTTCATAAATAAATACTTATTTTTTCAACTGCCAGAATTTGAAAGAATTCATTACAGATAGACTTGCCCTATAAGAAAATTAAGAGATGTTCTTGCAGGAAGAATAATATGAGGCAGAAATTTGAATCTATAAAAAGAAGTAATTGTAAATGGTAGAAGTGAATGTACATATAAGAGGGTTTCTCCTCATTTCATTCATTCCTAAAGATAGTTGACTTTTTAAAGCAAACATGGTAAAAATACATTGTGGGGTTTATAACATGTAAAAGTAAATTGCATGACAATAATGCAAAACAAGGAGGGAGGAGTTGAAGTATCTATTGTAAGGCCCTTACACTACACAATAACCAGTATAATATTATTTAAAGGTAGAACTCAAGATGAAAGATGTCAATTATATACCTTAGGGCAATCACTATTTTTATGGAGGTAAAACCAAGAAGGAAATAGTGAGGAAAAAAGGAACAATAAATTTAATTCAAAAGCAGGTAGGAAATAAGGAATAAAAGAATACTAAAGAGAAATAAGAAGAGAAAATGGTAAATTTAAATCCAACCATATTTAAAATTGCATTAGATTTATATGTTCTCAACACCCAATTAAAGAGATTTCCAGATTGATTAAGAAAGTAAGAAACTCACTATAAATATACAGATAGGTTAAAATAAAGGTTTTGAAAAGAACAGTAATTCTCATCTTAAAATGATTGGAACATTAGTACTCTGTTGAAAAAAAAAATAGTTTCTAGCAGGTTCCATAGTTCATATAGACTCTTACTGCCCTCAAGGAGAACTACCACCACTAGGATATGATTTAAAGCTGTCTCTCCAAAATATCCATGGTAGAGTTATACAATTTCAAGCACATAATCTCACTCAACTCTGTCTTTACCTCATTATGGAAAAGTGTCCATTTATTCAATATATTCAACAAGTTTTTGATTTCTATAATGGGTCAGACACTGTTCTAGGAAATTACTGGCATTATTAGAATAATTGTAGAGAAGAACAGAACTGAATGGTCTGATCATGGCTAGCAATAAACTTCATGGCATCTTCTTTAACTTATCTAACCATAGCTATTAAGTTCAAATTTTTATCTTAGATACCCACCAAGTCATTAAAACATGAATAAGATCTAGTCTCTGTCTTCAAACTCAGCTCAAGCTCATGTCTATGTGATAAATGAAGCCATCTATGATTACCCAAGCAACTCCTTATAATGCACATATTAAGCTCTTTGAAGGTCCATCATAAACTGCGATAGCTTAGTGGACAAACATATTATTATAAGCAATTATTGTGCTGTATTAGAACTTAATGCCAATGAAACCCAGCCTGTGAGTCATTCTGCAATAATTCCTCATCAGTGCTTCCTTTCCGATTCACGGACTGACCAGCCTCCTTATAAAAGTCACACCTGTTTGCAGAGCCCTCTGCATCTGAATGAGACTGGATCAAGATAATTCCATCGCTGTGGATTCTGAATTACCCATCAGAGGAGAAACGGATGCTCTTCTCCAATAACTGAGATGCTGAAGATACTAGACTGT
Source organism: Aplodontia rufa (assembly GCA_004027875.1). Classification (NCBI taxonomy): domain Eukaryota; kingdom Metazoa; phylum Chordata; class Mammalia; order Rodentia; family Aplodontiidae; genus Aplodontia; species Aplodontia rufa. Next base: position 36,652 of record PVKS010009513.1, on the reverse strand, counting down.
AAGCGCGAACCCCAACTCACCCACAGACTGTCTTCAGAGTCATGCACAAAGCAAGGGTTATGAGACAGATTCCCAAGACAGGTCACAACACTAGGCAGGGTCATTATTAGGAGTCAAATGTGTCCCTCTATAGAGGTTAATTTTTTGTGTAAATTTGACTGGACTGAGTTGCTGGTAATCCTGGATATCTCTATGAGAGTGTTTCTGGAAGATATTAGCATTTGAGTCAGCACACTGAATGAAGAAGATCGACACTCACCCATGTGGGCAGGCATGATCCAATTTTCTCAGGATCAGGAGAGAGAAAAAAAGGCAATGAGAAATAATGTGAAAGCCTAACTCTTGTGGGAAGACTAATTCTTAAAGAAAGGGAACTGTGGATAGAGGAAAATCTGTTTCAAGCCTATGCAGTCATTCAGGCAGAGGTGATATTATCTAGGGCTGAGGTGGGAGAAGAACTAGTCATTCTAAGATGTATTTGGGCAGAAATTTCTGAAAGCATATGGTAGCACTATGGTTTGAGCACATGTCCCCCAAAGGGTCATGTTATACTTTGGATCTGGAAATGTTCCCCATAAAGCTCTGTTTTAAAAGCATGAACCCCAGTGCAGAAAGGATCAAAGACAGGGTTTTAAGTGATGATGAGAGATGCACCTCATTAGCAGACTAATCAACTTCATGGATTAATCCGAATGAAGTACTGGGTGGTAATTGTAGGCAGGTGGTGGGGCATGGTTGGAGGAAGTAGGTCACTGGGAGCGGGTCTTGGTGATTACACCTTATCCCCACTCCTTGGCTGCCATCAGCTGAGCAGCTCTCCTCCACTATGCCCTTCTGACATGTTCTGCCTCACCTCAGGCTCAGAGCAATGGAGTCAGCTGACCATGGCCTGAGACCTCTGAAACTGTGAGCCCATGTAAACTTTTCCTTCTATAAGTTATAATTGTCACATATTTTGGTCATAGCAACAAAAAGCTGACAAACACAGGTCATGTATTGAAGTTTATTCCGCATTGTGAGGTATTAACAGGGTGAAAACTTGACAATGGTGTTTAGAGAGAGATGTTTAGGATTACCTGAGGTCATCAGAGTGAAGTCCTTAAAATTGAATCCTGATGGCTTTATAAGAAGAGGGAGAGAGACCACAAGAGACATATATGCACAAGTGCTCACTGTCTCTTGCAATGTGATGTTCTATGCAGCCTTAGGACTCTACCAGCAAGAAAGCCATCGCTAGTTGCGAGTCCTTTACCTTGGACCTTCAAAACCATGATCCACATAAACCTCTTTTCTTAATATAGAATGGACTAATATGTGTGTGTGTGTGTATATATATGTATATATATATGTATATATATGTGTGTGTGTATATATATACGTATATATATGTATGTGTGTGTGTATATATATATACATATATATATGTGTATGTGTGTGTATATATATATTCCTGTATTTGAAAGATTAAATCCCAACCTGAATTGGAAGGTATGATTTAAAGTAGATTTCAGAGCTCTACAAAGTAGCAGACCACATAGTATGACTAGATATATAATGACTGTAAAGAGTTTTAAATTTTGCAAGATGATGGGAGTGTTTTCAAATGGTAGAATTCCAACAGAATGTACATTTTAACAGGGAACATATTTGTACCTTTCCAACCTTCCAAATGTTTTCTGCATTTCCACCCGGGGTGCTCTCCCTAGTGAGAGCCATTGGTGGAATCATTTTGAAAGTGCTTGCCTTTCATCACAGGCCAAAATAAATCAAAAACCGTGGTCACAGCTTTTGCAAGGATTGGTTCAATTGTGAAAAAGAATATGTTTGATCTGTAGAAGCTCTCCAGGGGAAAATGTTTTGAGTGAAAGGGCAGCACTTTATTTTCTAAAAACAAATGCTTCATCATCCTCCATCCATAAAGGCTGTATCTGCACATGGGGAGGTGCTGAAAGGAGACAGAACCACAGCATTATTGAGATCACAGTGGGATGAATCTTGCCTGAGTTATTCAAATTCAATTTCTAACTTGAGCAAGTGCCCAGATTATTCTTCTTCCTCACTTCATCCATTTTTATTTTCCTAGGAAACTACTACTTTCTTCTCTTAATGCTATTACGATAGATTTTCCAAGTGTTATGCTTAAGTCGAAGTTTGGTGCATTTTCATAATTCTGATTATTAAATAAAAGCTGCTATAAAAAGCAACTGTCTTCTAAATGTCAACCAGTACTTTCCCAATGTGGAAGGATGTTTTTGTTTGATTAAATTTATAGCTGTTTTTTGCATCTTTCATCAATGTAGTCTCAATAAAATAACTCTAATCAACTTTGCTGAATTCTACTACTAATAAACTCTAATTTTCACCAAGAAAATGTAGATTTACAGTCAATCTATTTTGCATTGAATGAGATATTTCCATCATTTCCAAACTTAACCCTTTTTTTAATTTTCAGAAGTTTTGACTTAGCTAAATTTTCTGTTGAAATAAATCCAAGACACTAAAGTTTTGTGTCTGTGTGGATAGTACCAGATTTTTGCTATCATAAGACCCTATTAAATGTCATGGTCCCTTCAGCCTCAGTAAGGTCTGATGGTGGAGGAAGTACACGCTTTAGGGTTGTATGTTTTGAACAGCAGGAATCTCCTGGGGCTTGATCCCACTGCTCTTGTCATCTCTGGGGCTTAGATCGTGGCACATGCGGATATTCTACCCTGACATTCTAATCCTATAGCACAGTCTTTCTTTTAACATTTAACAACCTTACCAAGACTTTGATTTCTATTTTGGTGGATTTTTTAAAGGAGAAGCTAAGAGAAAACCGTATGTTCAGTGAACTTTGCATCAGACGTTATTATCATCTTCACTAAATTGCCCATCAAATTCTAAGAATGTCAACAGTCAGGACCCTTTCTTTATATCACTTCCCAGGATGCTTGATGCTGTCCACACTGCTAGATTCCCAATAAATATTTCTGGCTATTTAAACGCTTAACCAAACAAATATCCCAAGTTGAGTTCATTTAAATGCACCAATGTTGTTCCATCTTTACTATGTTCAGCACACTGCAAGGTACCATTGGTGATAGACGGATGGATAACATACAGGCCTTTTATTCATAGCTCACAGTCTGGGGAGATCCTAGATTTGTATTTTATCTTGAATAATCCTGGATTGGAATTTGTCATGAATACTTACAAAGCTGTGGAGAAGTTCATTCATAAGAAAGAAAAAAGCAAAGACCTTCAGAGTCACCTGGTCATAAGTCACCTCCTTATTAAGGATATTTCCTTAAATGTAGAATTCTCTAGTCATTTGTGACACAATAAAATTCATGTATTTGGTCTGTGCCCCCAGTGTCTGTCACAGAGTTCCTAAAACCTTTATACTTTCTTAACAGATTAGGGTGCTAGGTGCATCTTTGGTTTTTATAGTCTTTGATCCTAGTTCCTAATACAGAACTTCTAGTTCCTGGGTGACTGGGGACACTTTTGTCCTAATGAGACAACTCTTGGTGGACTCCTGGATGGAGAATGGTCACCACAAAAGCCAAGCCATGAGTAGAAGCTTGGAACCTTCATTGCTAACCTCAGGGGTTGGAGTTTAGGTTAATAGTTGATCATGTCCACAAAATGAAGCCTCCATTTAAAAATATCATTAAACTATAGAGGTGGGAGAGCTTCCAGACTGGTGAACACATGGAGGTACTAGGAGGCTGGTACATCCAGAGAGGGCATGGAAACTCCACACTGCTTCCCCAGAGCCTTGTCTTGTGAATCTCTTCCATAAGGCTGTTCTTGTGTTATATCCTTTTTATAATGAGTAACATGGTTAGTAAATTCTTTTCTTGTTCTCTGAGCTGTTCTAATGAACAATTGAGCCTGAAAAAGGGTAATGGGTATCTTATTTGTAGTCAAGTCTGAAAGAAGTTGTGACTAACCTGGGGACAGACCACCTGCAATTGGCATCTGAAGTGGGTCAGGCTCATGGGATTGAGCCCTTTTGCTGTGGGCTCTGCACTAACATTGGCAATTAGTGTTAGAACTGAGTTAATTTGTGGGACACTCAGGTGGTGTTAGAGAATTGTTCAATGTGTGTGTGGAATGAGGGTGGGGGGACCTTCACAATTGGTGAACGGACATTCTAAATGTGACCAGGCAGGACATTTTTCAGCTTGATCATTTTGAAGTTCAAATAAATGCATTAGGGATTATTAGGGAGAAAGTATCTAAGTGGGTGATGAAGACTGAGACCAGATCATAAACCCTTAGCATTTTGGTATGTTCTGGAATGAAGTTTCCATGGGAAGTTGGCAAAGATTCACTTGCAGCAAGAGTTATTTTCATCTTTAACTACACTGAGCCAAATAGAGGAATAAACTTTTGTAGAAGCTGCTTTCCATGTCATTCCTTATCCTTGGAGCATCCAACATTGGAACCACCAGGCGAGAATGGATGTATGACTCTGGAGATGTTTTCTGAGTAGGGGGGCAGTATGGAAAACACTGCTGGCTCCAAGCTTGGAGCTGTTAAACCTGAGGTACAGACAGAAGAGTCTCCCCAGTCCCTCAGCTCTTGAATGTATGTTACCAGTTTGTCTCCTGTGCCCCAGAAAACAGGACTTCCCCCATCCACAAACCCATTAATCTAAAAGATCACCTCCATCCTTAATCACTGGAATTGTATTACTAGTACAATCCTAACACAATTAACTAGATTCTGGTTACTATAATTATGATATTTTAAAAGAGTCAAATATAGAGATATTCTTTTCCAGGAATGTATCTCTTCCATTTATCAAGGGATGCCTACCCTTGCAAGTTTTCAATATTATTTTATTTTAGGGAGTATTAAATTTTATCACTATATTAATTAGAAATAAAATGTGGAACTGGTAGCAGACTTTCAAACTGTGATAGAATTCCCAAAGGGTTTCCATGTCCTTTTAAAAATTAAATACAATAATGAAAGATAAACTGTGTAAAATGCCAGCTTTTCTCTTCTCCATCTCCTCTGTGTACCAAGCCAAGAGGTCTCACTGCCAATCATATTCTAGGAAAGAGAAAGGACAGAGAGAGCTTTTGATTTCACTCAGCATTCATTAGATCCCCTATTTCTCTGATTCCATTTTGGATTTGATATTAATTTACTGCCAACATACACCCACCTAAAGCTATACATCTCTATTTTAATATTGGTAAATTGTTTTTAATTTAAGAAATACTGGACAGATTTATCCAAAAAGTATTAATTCCAAAGAAAAATGAAGAATCATACTTCAAAATTAGGCATGATTCAGTTCCCAACTAAATCTGAAGCAATACATATATAGACATCTAAATGTATATATTTATACACATTTTTATATCTTTCTTACTAAAAATAGACCAAAAGCCTTACATGATATGAATAGTAAAGTTTTTTTTATATATTTTTCTGGCAAGAACAGAAACATACTTTTTAAAAAACTTTAATTTTGCAGTCTTTGAAGGTAAGTGGATGGCTATGGAAGACAATGGAAGAACTTATGCTGAGTGAAATAAGCATAACCCAGAGAATCAAATGTCTTCATTCATCTGTGGAGGCTGGAGCTAGATCCCAGCCATTGAGAAAGGAGGTCAATTCTCATGTTTTAAATCTGGATAAGTTGTAATGACATACAACCTAAGCCTTTTGTAGAGATGTGTTGAAAAGGAGTGGGGGGAGGGATAAGGGTGGGTAATTGAGGGGGGGCTCTTGAGGGTAAATCTAATTTTCAGATTTTATATATATATTATTTCATTAGAAGCATGTTTGATTGTTCAACAAGTAAATTTCTTAATTTAAAAAAATAATGTTTTGGGGGGCTGGAGCGGTGGCTCAGTGGTTACGGTGCTTGCCTGGTATGCTTGAGTACACGGGTTCAAACCCCAGCACCCACATACACAACTAAGTGTCAGAGCAACGAAAGCCATGTGAAAAACTCAATAAAAATTGATTCTCTCTCTCTCTCACTGTCCTTCTCTCTAAAAAATAAAAATAAAAATTAAAAAATTAAAAAATAATGTTTCTGATGAGCTCTTATTTCTGTATTCCACTATAATTATAAGGAATTCTAACCTTTTTTCCCCAAAAGACTAGAATTAAAACCTCCAAAGCCCAGTTTCAGAGAAATATTTATTATTGGATTTAAAATGTCCTAACAAAGAGCTTGAAAATGAAATCTCCACTGGAAAAAAATCATTGATATCACAGGACAAATACCACAATTATGACAGTGAAAACTGTATTAGATTTCCAAGAAAGAAAAACAGAGTAACTATCCTTCTTGAAAAAAAAAGTTGGGAAAAGATGGGACAAATTCTAACAAAAGTTTCATGATTAAGAAATTAATTTCTCTGTTCATGTAAACAAGACGGTTCCTCTTTTTATAACATGACAATAAGCCCAAATGTGATTCATTTTAAACATGTCACCCCTGTGTGTGTGATTACCCCCTTTCATACACTCAGTATTATTACCATGTTTCTGACTAATTTCTTTCCATTTTTTCTTTACCCAAAAGAAAGAAAAACAACTGTTTAAAGGCTTTCTTCTAGAAATCTGCCCTAAGAAAACCTCAGTTTTTGTTAGACATGTGAACACTTTGAAAAATACCAAAGGGACCATCCCCTTGGGACACTAGGTCTGGGAATTTGTCCCTGATAATATCCCTGACAGCTACCTGGTAGGAAATCAAGCAAGGCTGACCTTCATGATATCAGCTTCCAAAGATAAGATTTCTATGCACCACTAGCTTCGTTAAGAACCAGCTCCGTTTCTGACTTCCATGATTATGTCCACACACCTTGAAAGTTCCTTATTTATCTTATCTGTGTGCTGTCCTTAGGAACCACAGGCTGAAGAGAGCAACACAACTTTTTATATGCCCAGCATATAAAAAATTGACAGGCTTCATGGTGCTGCCACAGTTTCATTGACACCTAAACATAAGCACTCAGTTCAAATGCTGCTTGACTTTCCAGACAGATGAGATGTGTTTGTCCCTACACAGACCAGAGGCCTATTGTTCTTTCTGTGTTAAGAAATCCCTTTCATCCATTTCCAGCATTTTCCAAAATTCTCTTTCAGGCAGTTTGTTCTTGGCATGCATACACCCCACCTAACACAAAGAGACACTGGCACATTTGCAACATGAAAGGTCCCTTCCCTGCAGTGAAGCAGTGGAGAGGCCACTGCAAACAGCTAGCAATTATTGACCATCTTCCAGGTGTTAAGCATAACACCAGGACTTGATCCTGTGCCACTTTATCCTCACAACATTACCGTAAAGCAAGTTTTCTTATTTCTGCTTCAAAAACTTGACACAAAAGCTTGATTACTTTGTCCAAATCCCACGGTTACACATAATAAAGCTGCAATTCAAACCTAGCCCTGTCGGATATCCAATCCCTCCACAGGACCACTAACTTTAAAGAGCAGATAATTGATTCTCCCGCCCTGACGCCCTTTCCTGTCTTCTCCTTCTTTCCTTTTTAGAAGCACTGACTTATGTAACTGTTTTCTTGAGTCTCAATATAAATTTGCTTTTTTAAAATGTCAATATTCCAACTATGTGTTATCAACCCCCATTGTTTATTTGATAGTGACTTCTTTGATGATGTCTTAGTCTAATTCCTCAAGTACTCAGACCCTTTCTGTTATTAAAATATAGTCCAAGGCAGTTTAAACCATGACGCTCATACCCAGTTTAAAGCACTAGCCTACGAAGACTAGAACTGTGTCCTCGGGAGGATGAAAGAGGCAAATAGGTTTGTTTCTAAGACCTGGTCTCCTTCCCTGAGATTGCAGCCTTGTGTTGGAGCAGGAAGAAGAGAAATCAAGGCCAGGACCAAGGAGAAGCAAGAGAAGCCCCAACCTGCACTGTCCCAGCCCTGGGAGTGAGCATCTCCTTACATGTTGTACCCAGGGCTCCTCTCTTGCCTCCCCTTGGTCTCAGACCTGCTCAGGCATTTTTATTGGAAGCCAGGGGTTTCTGATACACAGTGACCAGCATTCGGGTGCATATGATTGTCTCAAGCAGTGTCTGGCTTTTCCCAGGGCATTCTCTTAACAGAAAATATTCAGAGGAGTAGCAGCTTCCTATGGCTCCCCATATTTCAATATGCCTCCTAGTTAGATGTCTCCTCACTTGGTCTGGACAGCCCCATGGCTCACAGCTCCAATTCCATTCTCTTGCATGTGGATCCTTCTGCCCATTATGCCCCCACCAAGAACCACAGAGAACTAAGATGGGGTAAGTATTGCCCCCTTGCCTATCATCTTTACAAGCCACTAAAACCTGATCCTCCTACAATCAGCTGGTGTAGTCTCCTCAAGCAGGCTTCCCACCTTCCCAACCTCTTTACAAGACCCTAAGAAAAAACCAAAAGCTTCAGGGGACATATATCATACTACCACCAAAACTCTCTCCCCACTGTGTATGGGCAGAAGGCTGCTGATCTCAGGAAATGGTATTTCCTTACACCTAATTTTGTTCCACAAACAGATACAGTTTTAAAAGCCAAGAAATCTGCTTTTTAATAAGCCTATAGCAAAGGTCAGGGCTTTAACAGCATTGCCACCACTGAGCACGCACAGCCTTCCTGAGGCTACAGGCCTCCAGCCCTGCAGGAAGAAATGCTACATGCCCACATCCTGACCTTGAGCTATTTGCCTGACTGGGATTTTTTTTTTCCCCACCATCCTTGGAAGCACTAATCTATTTCTGAACCCTGGTTTCTTTTCTGATTGCTTACCAGGCAATAATTATTCAAGTTCTTCATTTGTCCTAGAAACAAAGAATCACAGCTCTACAGAAGGTTGAAGGCACGAGTGTACAATGAGACATACTGAAAGCTTTTCAGGGCCACAGACAGCATCGCCATGCCAGTCCAGCTCTCAGCTGTGTATTTCTACCAGAGCCGAATGACAGCCGACATCTGAGGGTGGTAGAGGGAGGACTCCACTCCTCAGGGACTCGCCCCACAACAGGCTACAGCTTACAAACTGAGCTCCTCAGAGCCTTTAGGGGCAATGACAATGTTGGGAGGAGGCAGGAAAGTAACTTTCTCTGGAAAAGTTTTATATATTTTACTTGAGTGACAATTTAATATGGAGAAAATTTCTAAGGCTTTAGACATGAGAAGAGTTTAGTCTCAGAAAATGGGATCTCAAGACCTAGCTATGTCCTTCACTGGTTATTGGCCCCGAGAAAATTAATGCCTGTAGACTTGGTTCCTTATTTGTAAAATGCCTAAATGCCTCAAAATGGTAGTTAGTAGGAAATACAGGAAATATTTTATATTTGAAGGACCAAAAAAGGGCCTTTGTTTTAAACTCTCTCCCTTAACCTTCACATCAACTGAATTACTGGTATTGCTGACCTCTAGGTTGCATACTAAAAAGCAATACAAATTCAAGTGGGTTCAGTAAATTTCTTATAGTCACACAGTGATTGATCCAAGATTGCTTCTTTTTTTAAAGAGAGAGGGGAAAGAGAGTGAGAGAGAATAAATTTTATTTATTTTTTCATCTAATTTCTGTTTCTCTGTTACTTACTTCTGTATGTGGTGCTGGGATTTGAACCTGGGTCATCAAGGATGCCAGGCAAGTGCTGTACTGCTGTGATACCTCTCCAGCCCTAAGACTTTCTCTTGATTCTAACCCTTGCATCTCTTAGAAATGGAAGTCTTAGCTATAGTTCAGATTGTTTTATTATTTAAACTCATGATAATGGTCACACTGCAGAAGATACGGTCAAACCAGAGACAGTCCAAGCCTGTGGGGAAAGCCCTGCACCAGAACGTAGTCTTGCGTACTTAAATTCCATCCAGAGCTTGTTGATACTGCCATTGTTATTCTCCATTGCTCTCCACACCACTGGTCCTGCTACTGTCTACAGAAATACCAGTGACAATAATGACTGCTGTTCACTGAGACCAAGGCACTGTGCTAACTGCTTAGTATACATGACTTCATTTGATCATTTCAACTCAGTTAATCCTTCCAACATTTCCATTAGTAGACACTTTTGCTATTTGTGTTTTATGGATGAGGACAGTTATCCACAAAGTTGGATGAAGTTCCCCTAAATCATATTAGATGTGCCATTACTTTGCAACTAGTACATCTCCCTGCTGCCACCACCAATTTAACCGTGATCATCATGGCTTATGACAATGCTGCCATCTTGGCTGCTGCAGGATCCTCAAGCCCTAGTTCATCTAATGACCTCCGAAATGAAAAATTGCTCTTCTCTATTTTATAGCACCCTCATAAAAGGAACATGGGACAAGTCTTAAAGGGTATTTGACAAAGATTCTTGATGACCCTGAGTAGTGCCTTAAGGTTAAGTCTAAGTGCTTTGCAATTCAATAGGTGGCCAGTCTGTATGGCCAACGGTAAAAGAAAGAAAAAGTGCTTCCCCAGGAAGGGACCAGTGCATGACTGGAGTTCACTAAGAAGAGTCAATATATATACCAGACTGAAGTCTCACCTGGATTACTTACAGAAATAGAAGTCAGAGTATACAAAAGATCCAGCCCTCAGTCCCTGGCAATGTGTCCTTTTGCCATGGCCAACAGAACCACTCCAAGCTAATGTGATCAGTGCATCTTTACTCACCCCACAGTGCTTCAGTAGGAGGACCTCAGCTCTTTCCATGTGGGGTCTAACGCACAAAAAGCTGAACACATACTTGAGAGCCATTTGGTATAAGGCAGATAAAGACACTCCCACACAGGGTGACAAGCCTGGCATGGGCCACGTGGGCTCTTTATCTCTTGGTAAGAAAGCATCCCAGCACCATGATCCATTCTTACATGGATGAACAGGAGATGAAAGACTTCATGCACAAAACTGCATCCCCACCTTCTCTCGTGAATTGAACTGCCTTTCCACCGTGGGAATACCTCACCGACTTGATACTCTTCACTCCCCTTGTTTTGTTCTCAGAATCATCTCATCATGGGTATTTATTGTGCACTTTTTTGATCTTGGGTACTGTATTAAGTGTGAAAAGATAATGTGTTAGTCAGCTTTCTGTCATTGTAATAAAATACCTGAGATAATCAGCTAAAAGGTAGGAAAGATATACTTTGACTTATGGCTTCAGTTATGAATCACTTGACCCTATTGCTTTAGGACTGTGATAAGGTGGCTCATCATGGCAGGAAGCCTGCAGTAGAGCAAACTGCTCACTTCATGGAGGCTGGGAAGCAAAGACGAAGGGAGGAAGGGAGGAAGGGGACCAGGTCCCGGAATCCCCATTAAGGGCATGTCCCCAATCGCCTAACTTCCTTCTATTAAACCCTGCCTCCTAAAGGTTCTACCACCTCCCAAAAGCACTCAGGTTGACAACTAAACCTTTAACACATAGGCCTTCGGGGGATATTTAAAATTCAAATTGCAGCAATACATTATCTTATTAATCTTTCCAACTCGATGAGATAGTTACAATGCTTACTCCCAAATTAAAGACGAGGAAATCAAAGCACAGAGTGGCTAATCACATGTCCAAGTTCATTCAGAGAGTGCACAGGAGAGCAAGGCTTCAACGTCAGGCTGTGGGACATCAAGGTGAGCACTTAAAAGCACCAAATATGCCGAGTCCATTTTTTTCCTCTCAAGACAGAATGTAGAACATATTGTATGAACTGTTGAAAGCAGGCAGGAGGAAATCGTTTCACCAATTGCCACCTTTTAATGTGGTTTCCTCTGTGCTTTCCTTGCATTCATTCCTTTCTCCATGCAAAATGTTTAAAACATGCACATTCTCTTTGAGCTTGATATATACTCACAAAATCACATAAGCAATAATAATGCTTTATGATTCCAATGGCAATAATATTAATAAATGAATTTCCATTTGGCTCTTCGATCAATCAATCAATGCACTTATTGAACCCTGCATCAGGAATCAGGATGTAGACTGTGGAAATTATGGACGGTTCAGGAGAAGGCCCAGCTGTTAAAAGAATTCAGTTCCAGGAGAGAGATCAGGCCCTGAGGGTAGGGGCTTTAAAGGTCATTCATCTAGATAGCCTGCTTTCCCTCCTGAAACAGCGCCAACACCCTTTGTCACTGCCCCCTTGAACGATCCTTGTACAAAACCAAATGCAGGTCATTTTAAGATTGGCTATGTGATTTTCAGGGCCCTGTGCAGATTTTAGCTACTAAATACCTTTTGAAAAATTACTAAGATCTTTAAGGTAGAATAACAGCTCATTAAACCAAGCAAGGGGGTTCTTCTAAGTGCAGGCCCTGGGTGGGTGCATGGGGCCAGCTCCAGGTCTTTGTTCCATGCTAGGCACCAATGTTGCTTCTGTTTCTATGTTATATATTTTGGCCACCCCCAGGCTGACTCCTCTTCCTGAGCCAGATGCTTGCCCCAACAGTTCCTACAGGCCACACCTGCTCCTTCTGTGTCCTACTGAGCACCCCCCCCCCCCCGTCTGAACTTTTCCAATTAACTGTTTTCTGTTCCTTTCTTCCTTTCACAATGGGTTGAATAGGCAGCATTGCCTGTCTGGCTTTCAGAACTGAGAGATCTAACTCCACCCTTCAGCCCTCTTCCCATCTGCATGCCATTTGTCCCCTTTCCCCCTCAGCTAAGGGACGAAAGGGTAAGGGTGTGGGGAAGCCAACAGAAAAAGCTACAGGAAATCTAAATCATACTCTTATTACCAGAGTACCCACAACTTACTTTGGTCTTTTTTACCAGAGTATATGTTATCTTGAGTAAAATTCCCTGATAATTGGCCAAGAACTACAGATACCACAAAGTTGCCCACTTCTGCTAAATGCTTTCTGGATTTTCTTTGGAAGAGTAGTAATTACCAAGCTGAATTGGAGGGAAACGCTAATCTTCCTAATGAGTATGCTTGTTCGGCATCTAGGTTTTCATGGCTCCAGAAGAGGTAAAGAAATGCCTGTGATCACCGGAAGGATCCTCTGGTTCCAAGAGGTAGCTAGTGCTAGAGACAATGCAATCCATGGAGGAAACCTGAACTGAGAATTTCAGAACTGGAACTCTTCATGGAGGAGGTGGGGATTAAAATCTTAGTTTCAGGGCTGGAGCGGTGGCTTGACGGTTACAGACAGTGCTTGCCTGGCATGCGTGAGCACGCGGGTTCAAACCCCAGTACCAGGTACTCATCTAAGTGTCAGAGCAACGAAAGTCATGTGAAGAGCTAGATAAAAATTGAAAATTGATTCTCTCTCTCTCTCTCACTGTCCCCCGGGAAAAAAAATCTTAGTTTCATTGAAATTGCAGTCTTTGAAGGTAAATGGATGGTGATTGAAGAAATCAAGCTGAGCAGAGAGTCGAGTTGAATACTTTCATTCATTGTGGAGGCTGGAGCTAAACCCAGGCCTATGTGAAAAGTAGTCAACCTCATGTATTAGACCCAACAAAGGCGTAGCAACACATAATCTAGGACAATCATAGATATGTAGTGTGGTGGAGAGACAGAAGGGAAAGGGAGGGAGCATAGGGAGCGATCTGGGGGGGAAATCCAGTTTAAGAATATATGCATATTATATTATTACTATATATGCATTTCTTATTGTACAATAATTAAATTTCTTAATAAAAATTTTTTAAAAATCTTAGTTTCAAAAATGAAAATAAAATTGAACCTGCCACCCAACTCAACAATAGTCTGCAAATCTCAGAGTCATTTTCTATATGGAATGACATCATTTTCTTCATTGCCTTCCAAAATTACAGTTTTATTATGTGTTTGAATTTTTATAGCCTTTTTCAGGACTTTTTGAGATCACTGAAAAATGTCCCCACTATGCCCAGTGTTTACACTTTTATGTTTTTTTTTTTTTTAGTTCACCGCTGCTTTATTTTTCCTGAGTGTTTTAATTGGCTCCCTAGTTTCATAACAGTTAATTAACTCATTGCAAAATAGCAGGTGTACACTTTGATCACAGGATGGTTTAGCTACAAATATGATCTCCTAGCAGGAAATCTTCTGCCCAGGCTCTGAAACCCTTTGCCACTTTCTCTGATTTTTTTCTTTGGCAATTAGTACTTTCCCCTTCTCTGGGTCAAAGGGCTCTAATTAGTATCTCAATGACTTATCTCTCCTGCTAGTCTGCAAATTCTCCAAGGACAAGATTCAGATTTGATTCATATACATGCCCCCTAGAAGAAGATAGTGAAAAAACACGGGTAGTTCGGTCAACTACCTGGTTGATTGATTGGTTAACAGAATGAAAGGAAGGAAGGGAGTAGAAAGGGAAGAAAGAAAGGAAAGGAGGCCGGGGGAAGGATGAAGGGAGGTGATTTGGGGTTGCATTCCTAGATTTTACTCACTTCTTTTAAAATATTGCTATTCTCTTCCAAGATCTTCCTCCTCCCCCAAATTTCTTAACAGATGTATATTCCCAGGGGTGGGGGAAACACAAAGGAAATCCCACTGCCTTCACTTTCAAATGCCATAAATATGACCAATAATATGGTGCTGCTTATTCTTTAAAGACATCAGTGACATCTACCTAAGTATGCTAAAGTTGCTTTAAAGAGAATAAAGTATTACACAACTCAATAAAACCAACATTTTCTTGTTCAAATGGAAAATGCTGAGCTTGTACCTCTCATATCAACATCATTATACTGAAGTCATTTTGACTTTTTAATACAAATAATTTCAGAAAGCAGTTCTCTTCTTTCAGTTCTCTTCTCTGGCTATGACAAGGTAAAATAAATATAGGTCCAAACATATTTGAGATTTCATTCTCTTCTTTGTGCTTGCACATTCTCCATCACCAGTTCTTCCCATAGTCTACATAAAGAACTACGGCAAAATGTGTCTCCTCTCCCAGGCTTGTGCCTTTAAATCGCTGATTTATGTTCTAGGACCCTGAAGAAAGCATTTTACGTAGTGCAATGCTCACCAGCAGCCGGTCCCCAAAGGTGAGTGTATCATTTGAAAGGGTTTTAATGCAGCAGGGAAGAAGCACTACCTCCCAGTAATCACATGATCAGCACACCTAAATGGACAGCCCCAGCCTGCATATTTAAACCTGCAGTGGAAGATGCAGCTCTGTTTGCACAATGCTGTCCCGTGGCAGAATTACACAGCTCGCTATGGCTGCAGCCAGATAATTATTATTGATTCGCTCTCAAACTGTCAATCTGGGGACAGCTCTGAGGCAGTCAGTGATGGACAGAAGGAGGATTGGACAGCCACCATCCAACGAGGAAACTTCATCTTGAAAATGAACTTAGATGAGATGGTGCCGGTGGATAAGGGTAATTGATGATTGTTTCAGAGTGCAGGAAGGGAAAGAAGGAAAGATTTGAAAAAAAATCCTTCTTGGCATTCATCTTTGTGTCCTTAGTGGAATGTACTAGGGGCTATCTACAAACTCCGTAAAGTTTGTGTGTGGTGTTGTTTAATAAGTATATTATTTTTAACATGCTTCTATAATCAGAATAGAGATATCATCATTCTAATAAAGAAAATTTTCTGTCAAATTTAGGTATTTTCTTGATTACTTTAGAATTTGTTGATTTTTGAGAATGTAGGCACATAAATTATATTTTGAAATGTGCTTAAATGTGTATTCATATCATCATTTTGACTTTTCAAAGTATTTTTCACACCTATTTGACCCTTTGGCAGATACATGTTTAGCTGCTAATATTTTCAAGGCAATCTTATCCTCTCTACCATGATAGGTAAACCATCAAATACCAGTTGACAATTTGATAGATGGGTAAATTGAAGCCCCGAGCAGCTAAGTGACTTGTCTAAACTCACAAAACTCATTAGAGGCTGGACTAAACATAGATCCCACACTTCCTGTCTCTTAGAGCCTTATTCTTCCCCTAATAATCATTCCCATTTATCAAATGGCAATTCTGAGCCAAGCACTATACAAGACACTTTTCATAGGTTATTTCATTTAAAATTCATAACAGCAACATGGTTCTCATGAGTATTGTTTTACAGACAAGGAAATAAAACTCATAGTAGTTTCAAGGCTTGTCTAAAGTCAGATATAGCCAGGATTGGAATTTTATACTGTCTAGTTTGGAGCTCATGTGGGGGTAATTGTGTCTTAGTATTAGGGCTCCTCCTACAGCTACTAGAGGGAAAAAAAAAAGTGGCACTGGCCCTGAACAGCCACCCAGGGCTCCATGATGCCCTGCTCCAAAGCCTCAAGACCTGGAAGTATTGAAGCATTCTCCCTAAGGCACGGGGGCTGGGTCTTCCACTGTCCTGCGGTCAGCATTCCCAGCCTGTGGAAGCCGGTGGTCAAGCTGACAGGCACAGGATTAGAAAGCAGCCTTCCTGGCCCTATTCCTCGTGAGTCTCCCTTTGTCTGTCTTCATTTGAAATATGGCCTGGCATGTGCTGATTGTCAGTGACTTTGCTTTATACAGTCATTTCCAGGCCTGGGGTTGGGTCACCTCAGGGCACCTTCAATTATCTGAAAGAATCATCTCAAAACGCTTTTCAAAGCCAAAGCACTGCTAGCTCATTTTCATTTTAAAAAAAATAGAAAAGAAATATATATTCTAGAGAGCATTTTTCTTTCTTTCTTTCTTTTTTTTTTTTTAACATATGAAGGGGCTTGTTGTTACACTTTAAGGAAGAAAACGAGACTTAAAATCAAGCCCAAACAAAGACATCCATGGTTAGTAATATCATAGTTGATATCATTCCTTTTCTGAAAAATTTTAACCGAACACCCCAAGTTGGATCTAGAGGGAAAGCAAACTGCAGTCTACTCCCTACAGGTTAGTCTCTCAGGTGTCTGGTTTCCAGTCATTCCCAACACGCACATTCAAACTGTGGCCCTTCTGAAACGAGGAATGAGGATTTTAATGGCTATGCTGCGGTGGCTACAGAAAGTTCCAGCCCTAAGCCCGAGTAAACTTGGGCGCTTTCAACTGCAAGGATAATTTCCATCCATGACCACACCTGTACTCATCCCCTGCCAAGCCCAGCATTCACCCCTAAAGGAGTCCTCATCCCTGCTAAGCCCAGCATTAATCCCTAATGGAGTCCTTTAGTTGTCCTCTGAGGTTTCTTTTTTTGTGTCCAACATTCTCTAATATCTTTCACCTCACCTAATCCATATCGGATGCAGAAAGGGAAGGCAGATACTACACTGCTATTTTACAGATGAGCAAATTGAGGACAGAAGGGTTTCAATGACCTTTCCAAAGACAACCAGCCTGGGACTGACCAAAGTAGGCCTAGAACTTAGATTTCTTGACTACTCTTTCCAACTGTACCATTATGTCTCACCTGTCCTGTGGATTTTTATTTTTTATTTTCTAGATTAATTTAGTATACCAAACACAGGACACTGATAACAGTGTATAAACCACCAATTTGCTTAATTTCTACGATTAGCTCTTCGTACACGTCAGTAAAATATCTCATTCCTTAAACATCATCAAGTTGTTCAGACAACATGGTATCCAACAGAGGTGAAATATAGTTTCTGAAGAAAAGTTTCTTTCTCAAATGCATTTTTTATTTTGTTTGTATAGCCTCCACTTTGAGCCTTGAATCCATATTCTTGCTTCATTGTCCAGCAAAAGATGGCTAGGAGAAAGCAGAGAGTGCACAATCTAAAAGACACATTCACTTCAAACCTCAACCACTGGAAGCACAGGTCGCTTTCTAGCTTGCCTTGCAATCAGCAGCATCAGTGGGCACGGCAGCACCTTCTCCTTGGTGTATCTCTCCAGCTCTGTGCCCCAACTACCTGCATGTCTGGAAGAAAAAGACTTTGCCTTCAGCAGGAATTGGCTGCATTGACGTGGTAGGACAATGAGGAGTGTGGCATCTTTACAATAACAACGGATCGGTCCAAGGCCTAGGAAGAAGACCACCACCTTGGCACTCGAGTGTAAGAACAGAAAATGGTGGATTCTAATGGAAGCAGGAAGAGTGTGTCTGTGATTGCAAGTAAACTACTTCCTGAGGTTGGATAGAAATAATGAGGAGCAGAGGGGAGCAAGGGGACTCTGCAGGATCCTGGCCAAGGTTTAGCCAGAGTAATAATGTGTGCATTTTACTTATAGCTCTGCTTTCTATCTCTAGGCTGACATGGCCTGAGGACATGGTGACATTATCTTAATGTTTTAGAGTGTTAATGAAAACTTCTGCTCCATTTTTGTTTTAAGAAAAGGTATATGAATTTGGGGATAAAACAGAACTGGTTTTCTCTGCTTACTCTCCATTTACTAGGTCTTCTCATGGTATAAAACCTTCCTAACTCCGTGTTATCAATAAACTTGGGATGATACTTACCTCGTGAGACTATTGGGATCTATTTAATTTTATTTATTTTTTATACGGTTTTAACCCAGGGTCATTTAACCAGCGAGCCACATTTCTAGCTCTTTTTATGTTTTTAATTTTGAGACAGGGTTTTGCTAAGTTTCTGAGGGCATTACTAAATTGCAGAGGCTGGCCTCCAACTTGTGAAACTCCTGATTCAGCCTCCCAAGTCACTGGGACTATAGACATGTACCACCACACCTGGCAAGAGATCTGTTCAGTTTTAAAGGGAATTCTTTACAGAAGAGGTAACCCTCATCTGAGAAGGCACAGGTGGGGTCTGGAAAACCCTTGCCTACATCAGGAGTTGGCACAGCCATGTGGGACAGACCAGGGATTCTGCCTTTTGCTCCAAGTCATCATTACTCACCCAGCTGTCACCTAGGGCCAGGCTCCTACAATGGGTGCTGTAATGCAGACCCCGCCCCATGGCATGTGGTCTAAATCCCCATATGCAGTATTTTTAGAAGTGCTCAGAAGGAGGCCCTATGTCCTTCCTTCTGGGGACCAGGAGGCTAGGCATCCAGGGAGTGGGGATACTCTCCGCACCTCTGGAGAAAATATAGGCATCCTCTCCTCCCGAAATGGTCAAGGACATGAATCAAGCCTGTTTCAAAGGCAGCAGTGGCAGAGAAGAAGGTCTGCTTCCAGGAAAGAAGGGGCCACGCTGCGGAAAACGCTTAAGTAGAATTGGCAGCCGGAGGCTTTGATGGCCCTAGCAACACACACTTGAGTGGCAGGACTGGAGTGTTGATTTTTCTTTTAATCTTCTCTTACCTTCTTAATAGCATAGTTCTCTACTGGAAAGGTTCATCTTTACCCATTTATGGAACTAAGGCCAAGAATTACAAAAATATTGCTTTGGCTGAAATTCTGAAATAAGCCCTCATTCTCTATGATTACAAAATAATAAATAAAGTGAGTGTGTCTGTGCATGATATCTCTTTCTGTGGTCATGATGTTGCCTTCCATGCTATCTTTGTTAAGTGCTGCTTAAAGGTGCCAGAGTCAACCCTACAAACTGATTGATGGAGGCTGCATCAGAGGTGACTGACAAGAAAGGACAGAGGGGAAGCAAGAGAAAGAATTTAGAACAAGAGAGTAGTCCTCACATTTATCAGTTCCCGGGGACTGGGTGATGCACAGTTTAAAGAGCCAGAGTAACTCAGTTCAGGAGAGTACGGCTCAGCCTGGCACAAGAGGAAGTGTTGGAGGACCAAGAATTTGTTGTCAGACAAATTAAACAGAAATTTACATCCACTTTTACCAAGCTCTACATGCATGGTGTGGAGAGCAGGTAGAGGAAAGTTGAAGCATGGAAGCTGGATGGAAACAAAGGGATCTAAAGTGATCCTCCAGACTGTGCATTTAGAGATAAAAATCAGCAAGTAACAAGCTCCGAGTTCGGAAAGCAGGATGGAAACCTAAATGAAGGTCACTAATATGACCATATTGAAATAACTTAGTTACTAAGAATGAAATTGGTTTGCTCAGGCTGTCATACAAAATAGCACAGGCTAATTGGCTTAAATAGCAGATATTTTCTCATTGTTATGGAGTCTGGATGTCCACAATCAAGGTACCAGTATGTTTGGTTTCTGGAATGGACTCTCTTTCTGGCTTACAGATGGAAGCCCTCTCCCTGTGTTCTCAGACAGTCTTTCCTTGTTACATACACAGGAGAGGTGAGAGAGAGAGAGAGACAGACAGACAGACAGACAGAGGCAGAGGGAGAGAAAAAAGAGGGAGAGGAAGAGAAGGGCCTAAAGAAGGAGAGGAAGGTATTTTATAGGACACTAATCCTATCGGATCAAGCACCTACTCTTATGACCTCACTTAACCTTAATTAATTCTTGAAAGGCCACACCTCCAAGTGCCACATTGAGGGTTAGGGCTTCAAAATTTAAACTGGGAGAAGGGCACAAATATTCAGTTCATAACGCATCTCACCTCCTATTTTTTGTCTTATTAAAAGGAAACAAAAATTCAATAATGTTGTAAACTGGCCAGAAGGAATCTAAATCTTTAGTTCAGACTCTCAAAGCAGCACACATACTGTTGCAAAGAAAGCAAAATGCTCCAACTCTGCCAGTCTCCCAACATTCCATTCAATGTGACCATTGCTCTGCACGTTGTCTCCCTTGGTCCACCCTCCCCAGACTCCAGCCAATGCGCTTGCTGCCTTCCCCTCTTACCACCCCTTCCATTCTCACCTTTGATCCCATTCTTCCATGAGTTATTTGAGGCCAAAGGTTCTCAAACTCTGACTGGTATCAGAATCATTTGGGGAACTTGGCAAAAACACAAAACCCAGGCCCTATGACATTTCAACAATGCTAAGCCTCTGTGTTTATTATGGTTTGAATTTAGAAATGTCCCCTAATAATCTCATATTTTGGAAGCTTAATCCCTAATACAGCTAGAGAGGTGGGTCTATAAGAAAATGATGAGAGCTATACCCATATCAGTGGCTTAATCCATTTGATGGGTAATAATTTGTACTCATAGGTGGTAACTCTAGGCAGGTGGGGGGTTGGGTTGGAGGAAATAGGTCACTGAGGATGTGCCTTTGGGGAGTATATCTTGTCCTTGGACCCTCGTGTGCCCTCTCTCTCCTTCCCAGCTGGCATGGGCTGAGAAGCTTTCCTCTGCCACACCCTTCTACCATGATCTGCCTCACCTCAAGGCCAGAGCAATGGAGCTGACTGACCATGAATTGAGACTTCTGAAATTGAGACTAAATGAAGGTTTCCTCAAGTCGTTCTTGTCAGATATTTCAATCATAGTGACGAAAAGGTAACTAACATGGTGCTTTGTATCAGCTGCCCTAGTGGTTCTGCATGCATATCATGTTAGCCTGCTCAGGCCACTGAATTGGAGTACCATGGACTATGTGGCTTGAACAGCAGAAATTTATTTTTCCTTTGGTTTGGAGGCTGGAACATCCATGATCGAGGCATCAGCACCTTTGATTTCTGGTGAGGGCTCACTTTATTGATTGCAGAGGCTGCCACATCACTGTTCCTCCTCTTCTTATAATGCTGCATAATGCTATCAGATTAGAACACTGCCCTTATTATCTCACTTTACCTTAATTACATCCTTCAAAGACCCATTTCCAAGTGCTATCATACTGATGGTGTTAAGCGTTCAGCATATAAACTTTGCGGGAATACAATTCAACTTATAGCACCCAAGTTTCAGAACCAGTATTTCAGTTCAATGACTCTCAACTAAGATCAGTTGTGCCCATCCTGCAGGGTGTATGTATATATAGATATATAGATAAACATATATACACACATACACATACATTTAGATAGATAGATATATCCACACCTACGGAGATTTTGGGTTGTCACAATTTGGAGGAGAGTGGACACTGGCATCTAGTGGGTAGAGGCTAGATAAGATGATGCACATTCTACAATGCACAGTACAAGAACCAGCACCGACCAGTTTAAAATGCCAACAGTGTTGCTCTTGAGAAACTCTGCTCTTGTTCCTTCCTGGAAACTGCTGCTTCCATAACTCCACCAATTATTTTGAAGATCACAGGGAATACCCAGGCCTCACGTGCCTGATCAACAGGGGTAAGAAATGAGGAGCAGGGAGACAAGCCCGGGAGGACTGTGCATACGCTGCCATTTGTACCCCTACCATTTGTCTGGGTTGGATTATTGAGCATGCGTGTGCAGCAGACTCACCCAAGGGCTGGCAAAGGCACAGGCTGTTGGCACAGAAATGATTCAGAGTTCTGGGGTGAGACCCAGCACTTTGCATTTGAAAGAAGCTTCCTGGTGATGCTGATGCTACTGTTCCAGGGGTGTCACTCTGTAAACAACTGGAATAAGACAAAGAAGGTGATATACGTTTAATCAACTTCTCATATTTTTACTTGAGAAGTGAACCTATTTTGAAAGGGTTCAGCATTGTCATAAAAAAGGTATTTCAAGCAAAGCTCTTACACTCAGGAACAGTTTACTAAGGTAAGCTTTGGTACCTCTTTCCCCAAAAGCTATGACGAATGTTAGGCCATTTTGGTTTGATGGGCAGCAGCACTCTGCTTAGAGACCACAGGGAGGGAAGGCTGCTCTTGAGAGTGCACCACCAACACAGCCTGAGTCTGGAAGCCAGGACTGTCGCCTAAGCTACCTGCACTGACTCCAGAAACAGAAAACTACCTCCTTTCCTTCCTGAAAAAATGTAACGCATTTTGATCCAGTATTTTTATGTGAATAGTTTTATTTGTTTTTTCCTCTTGGGCAAGAGATACACCCATCAGAGGAACCCTGCAGGGGTTAAAGAAGGATGAACTCCAGCACTGAGGCGTTGTTCTACAGATCAGTGACCCAGCTCTGACAGAGCTTCAGAACACCTGCAGATCTTTGTCCAAGTATTGAGACCTTAGCCCACGAACGAAGATGAGACTCTTAAGTCTGGGGGGGGGCGAGCGCAGAACAGCTCTCATTGACGTTATCATCATGCTAGAATTCTCTACCTGTTCCTGGTTGCACATCCAGGGTTGAGAACCATGATGGGCCCTGCTAGCGCGCCACACACTCAACACAGCAACCTGGTGAGGCAGGTGGCTTTTTCTCTGTTGTAACAATGAGAAAAGATGCCCAGAGGATTCCAGCTTATCACTAAATGAAGTAGCAAGAAGTAGAACTGATATCATTATCCAAATCTGTGTGGTCCACTTAAACCAAAGGATGGTGTCTGGGGTGGGAGCAGTTGTCTGTGTCAGTAGGGGAGAGAGAAAAACAAGGTAAAAATTTCCCTTTTAAACCAATCCCAGTTGATGAGAACAGGGCTGATTTTATGAGTCATATTACCTGGCATATGGTTATGCTTTTAAATATTCAGAAATAGACCACCTTCTTCTTTTCCTCTGACAGTTAGGATTTCATTAAGGAAACTTAAGGAAAAAAGTCATGAATTTCAATGAATCAGAAGTTCAAAATTCAGATATGTAAGAAGTTAGCTTACAAAAATAAAGGTCAACAAATTCATTTTATTATCATTCTTGACTATTTTAATCTTAGCTGACTTAGTCACTAAAGTGGTTAAATCTTATAAGTAGATTCAGAAACTTATTTTCTAAATTTCATTATTAACAAATTTTAAAATTCAGTGGCATACCATCACACACCTGCTGGAATCTCAAAATGTTTAACACTAACACCACCAAATGCCAATGAAGATGTGGAGCAATAGGAACTCACTCATTGTTATTGGTAACACACAATGCAAAACACTAAACACTTTTTGGAGGATAGCAATGCTTCCTTACAAAACTAAGCATACTGTTACCCCTAAATTAACAATCACAATCCTCAGTATTTACAAAAGAGTATTTCAAAGGAGTGGAAAACTTGTGTTCACGCCACAACCTGCCTAAGATGGTTTATAACAGCTTTACTTATAATTTCTTCCAAACTGGAAGCAACCAATATGTCCCTTAGTAGGTGAATGTATAAACTGTTACATCCAGACAATGGAATAATATTCAGTGCTTAAGAAAATGAGCTTTCAAATCATGGAAAGACAGGATGGAAGGTAAACGCATATTACTAAGTGTGAAAAGGCAATCTGAAAAGGCTCCATACACTTTGATTCCAGCTAGGAACATTCTGGAAAAGAAAAAAATTTTGGAGACAATAAAAAGATCAATGGTTGCCAGAGGTTGTGAGATAGACAGAGGGATGAACAGAAAGAGCACAGGGGTTTTCTAGCGCAGTGAAGACACTCTGGGTGATACTGTCATGGTGGACATATGTCATTATACAAACCCATAGCATACGCGCCAGGAGTGAAGCCTAATGTCAACTATGGCCCCTGAATGATAATGATGCGTCAACATAGGATTATTGATTATAGTAAATGTGCCACTCTGGTGGGGGATGTTGACCATGCAGGAGGCTGTGCATATGTAAGGACGGGTGATATGTAGGAAATCTCCATAACTTTTGCTCAACTTTGCTGTGAACCTGAAACTGCTCTTAAAAATCTCATGAATGGATGAAATCATTAGTTTGTATCAGACAGTACCAAGTCCTTTATCTGCAAAGAAATGACTGCTTTGAGTGTTTCCAAGAATCCAAGGATCAAAGGGACATCCAAGCACCTGGTGAACTACAAATTCCCACATAACATGCATGGCTGTTTTCATTTATTTTAAATTAAAATGTAAAATGCATGGAACAGCTGCAGAGTACCATATGTTGCAGGCTTCTTCTTATTCTCCCTTTCTGCCTTACCCACACTCTCCAACATTTACATTCCTAAGTGCCACCACCTTTTGCCTTTTAAAACTCAGGATTAACAACAAAGAAAGATCATCAAGGATGCACATTTAACTGAGAAAAGCTTAATTTCAAATCGTTATCATGCTTCCACACAAAGGATGAACACGGCGTGTCACACTAAAAAAAAAAAAAAAACACACAAACACCACCACAAATAATGGAGTAAGACAGCATCGCAGGGGTGTGAGAGGTTCCTATCATTGTGTCAACATTCTTAGATCAATATATAAAATAGTTTAAAGAGTGAGTCCAGTTTTTTCATGTACAGACTGCCAAGGCCCTTACAGTATCCCTATAGCACCTCTTCCACCATCAAAAAACAAAAAAATAAAAATTTAAGATCAAACTCAAGTGGTCAGAGTCTAGATCTTTTATCAGGCAGATGAATCCCTGAGAGTCCCCTTTAGTTGGAAAGTTTGGTCAGGCTGTTTTCTTTCATCTGCTCCTGCTGTCTGGGTGCCCACTTCTCTCTGCACTGGGAAAGCAATCATCAGAACAGTGGTCAGCCAGACATCTAGTCTCCCAGAACCTTGTAATGGATGGTGGCATCCTCCTGTGAGGACTGTGGCCTGGTCAGACACCAGGCTAACACATCTAACTGTCAGAAGCAGCCAGGACTGTTCCTGTCACCTTCCTCATACTCCACCCCACTCCCAGGAGCCTATGTTCTGATTTCCAGAGCTGTTTCCCTTCCCTACCCATGAAGAACCCTGCTTCTCATCAATGCCCCTGCCACTTACTGTTGCTGAGATGTTTCTATGAAAAACAAATTAAAAGATGTATACATATGTTTAACATATTTGTATAGACATTTTACATAGATATGCAACACATATGTAAAAATACTCTCTCTCTCTCTCTCTCTCTCTCCTCTCTCCCTTTCTCTCTTAATCACCAGAGGCAACTGGGGATGTGCCAAGGGCTTTGCTGGGCAACCGAATAAGCAGTTTGCTGGAGCACCAATTTTACTCAAATTAAGCAACTTAGACATATCTTTATATGGAAACAAACACCTCATGCAGTAGAACGAAGACTTTATAAGTATGTTTAAGATAAAAGCGGAAACTTGAAAGACATTCCCTAGGAAGCTTTGGTCGGATCCCTTGAGTTCAAATTCACTCCCTGTGCCTAGTATCAGTGGGATACCTGATGTGATGGACTCCTAGAGACACAGGGAGCTGTGATTACACTTGGCCAGGGCTTTATGAAACCCTCTGGTGCAGTCTAATTTACATCCTGGTGAAAAAATGTCTCAGTTCACTAATGCTAAAACAAAACCTTCATTTGGTAACTGCAGGTAGAGCAAACAGAAGCGAGATTTACCATTAACTACTGGCTGTGTCCAGGCCCTGGTGGGCTGCTTTCTGCAAATAAGTGAGCAGATTACCAAAAGTACCAAAGGAAAAACTTTGGAATTGCTCTTTTTTAGTAAATCTTATGTACTTAATCACTTCTCTTTTCAAAAAAGGCTTTCCTTGCTTTGCTTATAAACCAAAAGTCTGGGACAACCATGACCAAAGACATCTCTTCCAATATATTAATTATGGCAAGTGAGACCTGAGTTTCTCCAGACCTCACCAGCACATGAAAGCAGGTAATAGGCTCACAATAATACAGAAAACTGCTTCTCTAGCTCTTGCTTCTGCTTGTTCACATGAGACTTTACCTCCCTAGTAAAGACTTAACCTTTTATGTCTAAAATTCATGAGAGGTGTCTTAGAACATCTACCAGTACCTCTTTCTGCTCTGACCTACCACCAGTGTCCCTGGTGAGAAATTCCTTGAATAGGTCCCTTTGCCATCACTCCCACTTTTATGCAGATGTGCTTGTTGAAGGTATCGTTTTCTGACAACAACCAAAGAGGTGCCAAGGATATTTTGATACACCTACTCTGAATTCCACATTACTATGCAGTACCAAAGTAATACTCTTGATGCCCCTGAATCTTACCACGATGCCTGTAAAAATTGCTCCTCTATTTCTTCTTTTTTTTGTTTCCCCTATACTGGAAATTGAACCCATGAGTGCTCTACCACTGAGCTGCACCAGTAAGGCTTCTTATTTTGAGGCAAGATCTCCCTAATTTGTCCAGGCTGGCCTTGAACTTGCAATCCTCCACCTTAAACTCCAAAGTAGCTGGGATTACAGGTATGCACCACAGTGCCCTGTTAGCTTCTCTATTTCTGAATGCTGCTTCATTTATTGCAAGACTCAGAGACCTAAGACCAGATGGTAAATCAGTAATGAAGAGAGACGCCATGCAGAGGAGGGTCTGCACAGCATTGCTTCCTTCTTTCTCCTTCACTACACAGCCCTCTTCCACTCTTGCATACCATGTTAATCTAATCAAGTGCCTGAACTTCTTCCACCAATTTATCCTGTCTGTAGTCATAGACATGCCTGAATCTTCAAAGTAACTAGTAATGTCAAGGCAGAACGTGAATATACAGATGAGAATCCTTTCAAAGGTATAAAAAATAACCTCCATATACTGGTACCGTCCATGCATTATTTTATTAGCTAATACTGGACTTCATCCAGAAAGATGACTCATCGCGTCACATCCAGGTGTGTTTGGCAGCCATACCTGTGATGGGCAAGCTAAAGTGTCAACCTGACTGGGCTGTAGGATGCTCAGATGTCTACTCAAACATCATTTCTTAGTTCTGAGTGTGTTTGCGAGAATGTTTCCAGAAGAGATTAGTATTTGAATTGGTGATCTGAGTGAAACAGATTATTCTTCCTCATCCAATCCACTGAGGGTTTGAACAGAACTAGAAGGCGGAGGAAAATTGAACTTACTCTCAGTCTGACTGCTTGAGCTAAACATCAATCTTCTGCTGTCAGCACTCCTGGTCCTCAGGCCTTCAGTCTTTCCCTGGAGTCTACCCTGTTGACTCTCCAGGTCTCAGGCCTTCAACTTACACACTGACTTTCTTGGGTCTCCAGCTTGCAGACAGCAGACTGTTTGGCTTATAATCCTCTATGATCACATGAGCCAGCATCTTATAGTAAATATATGTGTGTGCATTATAGTATACACACATGTATCCTATTGGTTTGTTTTTCTGAAGAATTCTTATGTAATGCCCAACCCACTATCCCTAATGGCCTTTATGTGACTGACCATCATATGAGAATAATGAACCTCCTTTTCTACAAGAACCAAGGTAAAAAGCATTCGCATTTGTTAAAACCCCTTCTAGGTCTTCAGCTGAAATGTGATATGAAGAACAAAGTGCTATTACATTAACTTAATTATGAAGTTACTTACTAAGAGCAAGTTTAGAGTATTTATGTTTGTTTAAAAGCCAAAAAGATTATCAGCTGTACTTCCACAGACTTGGAGGCTCCTATCTTTGTTGTATTTACCAGCTTCTAATTTTAGGTAGAGGATTCTGCTGTGCACTTGAGCTGCTAGCCAATTCTGCATGGCAGACAGAGTACAATATCAGTGAGAATGCAGGAATTATGGTCAAGAAATATTAATAAATAAAAGAAATTTCATATAATAAAAAATATGTGATACAGAAAGAATAACATTTTTAAAATAATGGTTTCCTTTAGCAAATTGGGATTGTGCAATGTTCCGTTTATAAAAGCCTTCTCAAATAACATGGTAATTCCTTATTTAGAATGGAAACACAGGGGGCTAAAGACACTTTAAATGCTTTTGTGTTTTTTTCCCATTTCAACTTTGCACAAGACTCTACATTCTTTTTTATACTTGCAGGAACTATGATCTACAGGTAAATAGAAATATCAAAAAAAGTAGATTGGATATTAAAATCAGATACTGCAATTCAAAGGGATAGGGCCAGCCCCTAGAATTTTGGTATCTCTCAGACAGCATCTTCTCTTCTCAAAGAAAATCTTCTAGCAGCTAACTCTAAATGGTCCAGTTACACAGCTCAATCTCACTTGTCAGCAGCCTGCTTATTGGAGACTGCAACCATACAGAACAGAAGCAGCAAGAAGGGGACAAAGCTTTGAGAAACAACCCTAGGTGCTACCTCAAGCACATCCTATAATCACAATGTCTGATCTACATGTACAGATGAGACACGTTGGTATGTCAGTTAACCCTTCTGTGCCTTGGTGTTCTTCTCTGTAGAATGGGAATAGTGATTTTTCTCCCTCAGAAGATTGTAGACAGATTTAATAAAATGATGTATACAAAGTATTTAAAATGCTGCAGTCATATATAGTGTGCTCAAAAATGATGTGATTATTTTTATTATTACTGTCATTATTTATTACTGTAAACACAATTCTACAAGCACGATTGCCATGTTATCTATGCATGGCATATCAGAAGATAAAAATTAGCCCAGTAGAACATTCTACTAGAAGTATGGACATTGACAGCCTTATCAAAAAGGGTAAAAGTGACAGAAAAGACAAGAAGGCAATGAGAAAAGGATGTAAGAACTCACGACACTATCCTGAGTCCTTTTCATTTCAGGGAAAACAATACACAACATTTCAATAGTTCCTTAAAATATTTTTATTATTCAATTATAAAATATAATGATTGCCACTCAACATGATAAATTTATACATAGGTATTAAATTACATTCCACATATTGCTAGGAGAAATTGTTTTGCAGGGTAAGTGCTAGACGCTTTGCTTTCTTTAAGGATGTGATGTAATTTTTCCCTTTCTGACAAGTAAGCATGATGGGCCTGACTTTTTCCCTGTCATTTTGACCACAAGGAAACTTAGAACCAAATTTCAGTCTTACTACAAAAACCACAAAGGACCTTATGGGTCTTTTCACTTTAGTTTTTCTCCTTGGAACATGACTTTCTAGTTTTACACTATTTTTTCCAGAATTTTATATGTTACTATTTTAGTGTTTGTATGCTATATGTAAACTTTTACATACATAAAATAAATATGTATTTTATTATATTGCAAACTTTCTTTGAAAAAAATTCCAGTATAAATAAAATTCCCAATAAACTATTTCTGAAGTCTGACATATGTGTAACATTATCTTGGAAGATTTTGCTCCAAATGTTTAATTGATGTAAATTCAGAAACTAAAAGAATGAGCTATTTGGAAGAATATCCCTACTATGGAATGGCATATTCTATAACTGTCCCTTACCGGTTCTTCCCAACTCCAATGGCCTCCAAATTAAAGGGGCTTCTATCTTTCCCCAGTGGTAAGGAATGAGCAACACTGAGCAGCAGGATGATTTCGGTACCTGTAAAGAATGAGAAGCCCATTCTTAGACTCCACATCTCAGGGTTCAAAGGCATTAGCCTTGGGGCAGATGCCCTGAGCTGGCTGGCTAATGGAAGACAGGTGACTACTCAATCCCAACCCTAATTTCATTAGGTCCCAGATAAATATCACCCCAGGAGAGAGGCCACCCCTCACCACCTCAATAAACCAGAACTCTACTCCCAGCCCAGCCTTCTCTCACATGGCTTTATTGGCATTTATCACCTTTTGACATATATTTAGTCATTTAGACTACTGCCTCTTGATTGTCCGTCTCCTTCCATTAGAGTAAATTCCGTGAAGTCTGTGACTTTATCTGCTTTATCTTGAGTTCTAGAACCATGTCTGGCAAATAGGAAGCCTGCAGCAAATATTTGTTAGTTGAATGGATGAATGAGTGAATATGTGAAAGTGATGGATCAAGAAGGATTTTTTTTCTTCCACTTTAGAAGGAAATGTCAAAATACTTTTAAACTCATACTTTTAAGCCCTTTTTGGTCTTTGAAAAAGTATCAATCTCCAAAAATTAAGCTCATTATATCAATCAAACTATGAGACCAAATGGAGAAATGGAACATTACCTGTCATGCCAAAGAGCTCATAACCTGCCAAGTGTTGCTGCCTTCCACCCCGAGAGACATACAGTCTAATCTCTCTTCTACTAAATCATCCTGAAATTTACATCCCCTGCCCAGGCCTCTGTCCTGACCATCAGACTATATTTGACTTAAGGACAGATCTGCATGGAAATCCTAGATATACCACCATGTCTAAAACTAACCTTGACTTTCCCCCAGATCAACTCTCCGAACATTCTGCTATCAAGGTTAATAAATAGCCCATTAACTCTTCTATACGGACATGTGTTCAATTTTTAAGGTTATGGAGCATGGAATAGGCCCTAAAAGAATGAAGTATCTTCCAGGCCACGTTGAATTAGGATGGGAAGACAAATAAAAGAGTAGAGGAGAAGAGGGGGGTATCAGAGCATCTTTCTGAGGCAGAAGCCCCAGCTGTGGGAGCAGTGGGATGTGGGTGTACTGAGGGAGATTACAAGAACTAAGGCAAAACCAACAAACCAGTGTCACTTCTCCGTCTTGCCTAGTCTTGCCTAGAACAGTGTAACATTGACCAAACCAAGTCCCAGCTAGTGAGGGCAAAGATGCCTCCTAGAGGGAAATCTGGGATGTTATATGTGAATGACTGTTTTGTGCAACTGCTATTAGTTTTTCTTTGGCTCTGGCTTCGTCTTATCCTCTAGCAGTTGTGACTCAGAAATGCAGGGTCACTCATCTAAAGCGGTTGCTCAGTGGTTGGAGCACTTACCCAGCATGTGCAAGGACCAGGGTTCAAACCCCAGCACCACATACACAACTAAATGTTGGAGAAATGAAGGCCAGATAGAAAAATAAATAAATTTGATTTTCTCTTTCTCTCTCTCTCACTCTTTTCCTCTCTTAAAAAAAAAAGAAAGAAATGCAGAGTCATTTTGAGGATTTTGATTGGAAAACTTTTCTATTAATATACACCACAGCCTACCAAGGAGAATCTATGAAAACCAATGCTTCTCCACCCCTTCCTACTAACAGAGTGAAAAAACTTGAGCCAGAGCAGTGCAAGAACTTTTAACAGGACGCTCTGGCCTGGCTCAGGTCCCCTTCTCTCTCTTTGGCAGGTGGTAAACCCCAGTCCCTGCCACCATAACTCAACTTTCTGTCACATGGTTGAGTTATATAACCATTTTGTGCTAATATCTGTTCATTTGTTTTCAGTTCCTAATATTTGTTTCTTTAATACTGTCACTGGGCTTGGGTAGCTTGAAAAACAAGAAAGGAATTTTATTACTTCTCAGAGAATTTGCCTTAAGTGCTAAGTTCCTTAAGAAACCCTAGATATCAATAAGTAATACCTATGCCAGATTTTAGGGTTTGCAAACCACTTTTGTATCAATACCTTATTTAATAGTGGCAATAATTCTGAGATAGGTATTCATGTCCTCACAGGTGAGGAACCAAAGGCTCAGAGAAGGCAAACAACCTGCCCAAAGTCACAACAGGGACATACAATATTTTCCATGAAATGTACCACTTTTGAAACTCATCTGATTATCTGATGGGGATTACAATCAAAATAATTATTCGTCCTTTGGTACCAGGCCTGCCTTTCTTCATTGCCAAGAACAGGTCATATTTCTTCCCATTCACCAGGCCATGCCACATTCTCCTGCTTGCGCTGTAAGTTCTTTTGTTTATGAATCTGAGTTTGCATTATTCATTTTTATCTTAACTCTATTTATTGAGTGCCTACTACGTGCAAGACATCAATAGTGTGACTATTAAGTGATAAGCAATATTTATGAAATAATAATAAATGAGAGCATTATTTATTTATTTAAAAATCCACTTAAATCAGGCAGGATCCAGTGATCTATATTGTGTTCAAAGCAAAGTAAATCACAGGGCAGCTGGCTCCAATTCTTTTTTAAAATAGGCAGGGTATAAATAATAAATGGAGTAAAAGCGTCACTGTGAAAATTTTATCAGAGGCAGTAAGCACAGAGGAAGCAAGAGGCTGGGCATCAGTCCAGTCCTGCCACCAACCCTGTGTGACCTTGGTTGAAAACCTCAACTCCATGGGCCTTTGCTTTCTCCTCTCATAATACACATGAATTAAATGGTGAGAATTTTGAAGTGTTTTTTTTTCTGATGAGTGATCCTCTCATCCTGAATCTGAAATATCACTCAGTACATCTATTCTTCATCCCTATATGTGCCTCAAAGCTAAAGCAGCTGAGAAAAACACAGGAATGCAGTTACAGTTGGGGTGCCAAATGGTACAATATCATCAAGAACAAACCACGATCAATTTGGAGGCAATAAGCTGGTATATAAAATATAATTGATTTTGAAAATTAATATAATAATAAGTAAATATGGGAACAATTCTTAATATTAGAGCTGTGTCGGACAAGTCATAAATATCTGGGTGAAATTAAAATCAGTAGGTGATAAGATACCAATATTGGTTTCGTTGTTGTAACAAATGCACCATGGTTGTGCTAGATGTTAACAACAGGGTAAGAGCGCCAGATAATATGGAGATTCTCTGCGTTGTGTTTGAAACTTTACACCTACAACTATTCTGAAATAAAAGATTTACTTACAAACGAAATTGGAAAAAAATAAAAACAAAAACCAAAAACCAAATTGGTACATAATCTTCATCTATCTAACTGAGAACCATCTACCAAACTGACGATTTCTATCATCATTCCCTGTCCACAAACAGGTTAGCAGTAGGTTTAAGATTACCCTTCTGTTGATAAAGAAGCTTCTTCAGGGGCTGGAGCAGTGGCTCAACAATTATGGAACTTGTCTGGCATGTGTGAGGATGCGGGTTCAAACCACAGTACCAGGTATACAACAGTGTCCCAGCAATGAGGGCCACATGAAAAGCTAAATGAAATTGATTCTCTCTCTCTCTCTCTCTCTCTCTTTAAAATAAAAAAGAAGCTTCTTCATTTTTAAAGGTATGTTCTAATCCTTTAATTTTTTGTGAGCATCCTTATGCCATTCATTAGGAAGTTTTATATGAATATCAGGAGACACTTGGAAAGTCTATGCATGACACTGGAAATATGATGTCCAAAACAAGTTGACCAATGCTGTCCTTTCCACACCCATCTAACCTCTAGCCTCCTCTTTAAAAATGGAAGCCAAGAAGTCCTATCCAAAACTGCAAGGAGATAAGAATCACAGACCATTTACAAACTTCTCTTTACAGGTTCATGGTTGAAGACAAAGGATCTGAGGAAAGCTTGGTTCTAACTTCACCTAGTGTTTGCTACCATTTAGAAGTTAGACAAACATAGGCGCGCACACACGCCCCAGATTCAGCAAGGAAAAGTCAATAGTATTAATAAATTCACAGTGTGTGTTAAAGGCTGTATGGATAAAAGGAAAATATCCTACCAGTTTTCTTCATTAACATTAGTGAATTCTTATGTAACCTACATAGCATTAAAGTCTGCAAATCTGATCTAATTTTATCTTTGAGGTGTAGACTTCTAAAATGTGCTGTCTTCGGTTTTCACATTCCCTTTTGATATAGTCTATTAGCTGGAAGCTCCAGCATCCTTTATTATGATTCCTGCAGCCTTAGCTCTCTGCTCACAAATAATTGATGCTCCCTTTGCACTCTGCCTAGTTTGCAACTGATAAGCAGCAGGGTAATTGGCACCTTCGCAGGATATTAGGCAGAAGGAAGGGAAAAGGACTGCCTTTGCAGACAGGAAGCAAATAGCAGAAGGTAACCAAATAATCATGCTCCTGCTAAGAAAGCTAAATTCTTCTTAACAAATTACACACTTCACATTTCCAATAAGAAATATTAAGTTTTATATTTACCAACGCACATCATAAGAAAAAGGTGCCAAGTTAGGGTGCTCCCTGGGTTTACTAAAGATGAGGTGTTGATGTTACAATTTATTCTTAGTAGTGTGCAAAATTGGATATAACCTCTAATAATACTTAGCATTAGCAGTTTATATGTTTTCCATACTCATTGCAACATAATTAATGATGCTGTCATACTGAATACATGGACATGAATTATTACTAAATTAGAATAGAATTCCCATAGAACTATATATAATGCACTGTCACCACAAATGCGTTATTAATAAAGAATCTAGGTTAGCCTGTGCTTAATCTCTTACAATCTAACCTTTGATTTTAACAAAGCATATTAAAAAGCTCTGACTCTGCCAGATTTGGAGGAAGGTTTATTGCATTTTCAGGACAAAAGGATGTCAATATGATTCCAACAGTGGCACTGGGGATACAATTTTTAAAATTTTCTATTTCAGAATAAATTCAGTGCCTCTTGG
This sequence comes from Aplodontia rufa, assembly GCA_004027875.1. NCBI lineage: Eukaryota > Metazoa > Chordata > Mammalia > Rodentia > Aplodontiidae > Aplodontia > Aplodontia rufa. The sequence goes on along the minus strand of PVKS010009513.1, from coordinate 1,882 downwards.
GATAATAACTGAACAGTAAGTGTTACATGAGAGCAAGTCAGGAGGCTGGACAATGAGCAACTCATTTGTGCTGAGGCACTATGTTCAGTCCCATCTCAACCCTGCCACAACAAAATACAACTCCAAGACCCTTTTGAAGATCAAAGTCTTTAAGACTCAGTTTATAGACTAGAAAAACAAGATAAAATAAGAAAGGAAGCATGAGGTGAAAATCTGCATATTCAACTCCTAACCCACACAGCTCGCTCCGTCCCCATCCTAATTACCACCACCTCCATTAGTCTTCTTCTGTTCCCTAAAAGGATCCCACTCAGATTCTGCCATCATAGGACCTGATCCAGAGCCATCTCAACCTCAGAAAAAACCTCCATTTGACCCAGATCAAATCCAAATTAGCTGGTCCTAGTACCACACAGCCAAGGACACCCTGGTCCTGTCCCCATAAATACTCCTACCATCCTTGCCATCAACTCCCTGAAACCAGTCACCTCTCCCACAGATCCTGTGCTCTGCTCACCTGCTGCCATGCAATATTTCTGCATGTATCTGAAGGATTTGCATATACTCTCAACCAAACTGTCAGCTCCAACCCCAGCTCACCCCCAGTCTCTTGCAGATCAATTGTGTCAGCAGCTAGACCAACCCGGATACCCCTCTGAGCCAGGATGATGGGCCCTTGATAAAATAATCTATTCATTTCAGAGACTCCATTCTCTTGAATTGATTAGCCTGACTGTATTGGCTTATGGCCTGACTTTCATTTATCCCACAACCACATATTGAGATCTTACTATGAACCAAAAAATCAGAGATGCAATTTGTTTCCTAACTTCTTCCTCTCCCAGATATTCTCATTCTCAAGTGGCACCTGCCAATTGTCCTACGTCAGTGGTCCTCACACTGGTCCAAGGGTCTTTTACTCTCTTAAAAATCATTAAGAACCCCAAAAAACTTTTATTTATGATGTTTATACCTATCAATACTTAACTATATTAGGAAGAGACAAAGAAAAAGTAAAATTACTTATTAATTTTTGTAAAATAACATGATGACTCCATTGCATATGAATGTAAATGATATAGCCATAAAAGTATATTTTCTAAAAACAAAAATTTAGCAAGATGGCTGCTATTGTTTGCAAATCTCCTTAATATCCGACAATACAAAATGGTCACATTCTCACATCTGCTTCTGTATTAAGTCTATTGTCATATTTGTTTGAATTATATGAAAACCTGTCCTCAACTGTACATGCATCGTTGAAGCCTTTTCAAACAATTGTGAATATGCATCTCTGATGCTCCTCCACACTGATCAAGGAGTGGTGCGGTGCGAGATCTGAAACATTATTGATGACCTTTTCACAGTTAGTACATTAAAATCTATTGGGTTTTCTTGCATTACGAGTGGATCTTTTGTCCATTTTGTATGACTGGGCATTCAGGAAATATTGGTTCATGGAGCTATGGAGATAAAATTTTGACTAATTTTATTGCATAATAGAAAAAGACATATTTGTCTCAAAAACAGTATGATAAGTGAAAGAAGTCAGACGCAAAAGGCTGTGTATTTGCAATTCCATATATTATGATATTCTGGGAAAAGCAATGTTACAGGAATAGAAATCAGTTCTGGGTAGCCAGGGTTGCAGCAGGGGAGGAGGGAGAGTATAGACGATCAACTCTTGGAAATCTTTTGACTTGATGGAAATAAATACTTTATGTCTTATTTGTGGTGGTAAATATGTGACTATATATATTTGCCAAAACTCATTGAACTTCATAACTAAAATGAGCAATTTTACTTTATGTAAATTATGACAGAATAAGTTAAACTTTAAATTAATTTCCTCTGGCTGGAGCGGTAGCTCAGCAATTGCAGC
>PVKS010009512.1:0-63812 GCA_004027875.1 Aplodontia rufa | reverse complement strand
AGTGCACAGAGGGGGACCTGTTCCCCACCAGGAAGTGATAACCTACCTGCTTTTCTGTAGCCACCTCAATCTTTGAAAGGTGCTGATGATCCTTTGAGAGTGGAGACAGGTGTGTCCTACACTGAAGCACCCCCTGCGTAGTTGGTGGCCCAATGTGAGAGTGACTAGGATGCAATCCCAAGTTCCAGGCCCTTTTTTTGTAGGGGGGGGGGGACCAGGGATTGAACTCAGGGGTACTTAACCACTGAGCCACAGCTCTAACCCATTTTATTTTTTATTTTGAAACAGGGTCTCTCTGAATTGGTTAGTACCTCACTAAGTTGCTGATGGTGGCCTCAAACTTGTGATCCTCCTGCCTCAGCCTCCCAAATCACTGGGATTACAGACATATGCCACCATGCCCAACTAGATGTGACAGTTCTACAAGGGGCTGTTTGCTGAGTTGGGACACACTATGGCATTATCCTCGTGTGGCCAGATTGGCTTCACACCATGCAACAAAATCCTGACCACCAACTTACCGAAGCCAGTGCAGCAGGTTTACACATAAGAGGTGTAACAGATGCAGGTGAAATGCTACAACTCAGACCTGCAAGGACAGCCTGGTTGCTGCTGCCCGCAAGACCAGGAAGGATGTAAGCTGAGTCAAGGTGCCTCTGCCAGCAGCACCCAGGACCTCACATTAGGGAGACTCACATTGGGGTAACTGGGCCACTGGTCTAATCTTGGACCAGGCCTCCTGCTGGTTCTTAGTACCAACCACGTGTTACCTGGAATGTTGTTCAACCTGCCCTGCTGGGCCAGCAGTCTGCAGATCTATGTGGCTTTCAACCTCCAAATCTACAAGAACTGTGTACAGCTGGGACTCTCTCCTCTGTTGACATACCACCACCACTACAAGCATGTATATTTACAGGCCAGTGGCCGCATGCCTGTAATTCCAGGTACTTGGGAGACAGTGGCAGGAGGATTGCAAGGTCAAGGTGAGCCGGTACAACACAGGGAGATCCTGTTTCAAAATAGAAAGGTGTTGGGGATGTGGTTCACTTGTAGAGGGCACATGGCCATCACCTGCTCTGGGTCATTTTCCATGTTTCAAAGCCAAAGTAGGCTAAGGGACATAATCTGATCCTGCTATCCTTTCAGCAGCCAAGAACATCAGGATACAGCGATAAAGCCGACCTTCCTTTAAGGAACTAGACCCAGGTTGACCAGATGACCACACTTTTCCTTACTGTTCCCATAAGACATCAGTGCACATTCTGTGTTTACAGCTACATCCACTATATATATGTATTTAAATATATGTATGTATTTAAATATATTTAAGATTTTTATCTTTTAAAAATATATATTTAAAAATATATATTTTCTTTAAACTATATTTTATAGAGAGGGAAATAATTTTTTAAAATATACATATATATTTTAAAGAGAGAGAGAGAGAGAGAGAATCAATTTCATTTAGTTTTTCCCATGGCTTTCGTTGCTCCAACACTTCATTGTGTACATGGTGCTGGGGTTTGATCCCGCATCCTCATGCATGCTGGGCAAGGGCCCTAACCGCTGAGTCACTGTTCCAGCCCAACCAAAGGTGCTTTTGAGTTCCTAAGCTCTGTTCCCTACTTCCCAAAGTAAGATGTGGCACTCAGCCTAATCTGGCACTTAGTCCTGTGGTTTCTGCTATGTGGCAACCTTGTCCTTAGACAACTCTATGAGGGAAACAAAGGGTGGGCACCTGGCTGAAACCTCCAGGTGGTGGAGGAAAGGGGAGTTTAAAACAGACTTCCTTCAAGACCCGGAGTCTCCTGTTTCCTGGGTCAGGCTGGGGATTCCACACTGGAATCTGCAGCAAGCTGTCCCAACAGGGAAAGGTGTTTGCAGAGTGCCCTCCCGGTGGCTCTTTTATTCTGAATCTGGATGCTCTGGGACTGACTCATATCCCTGCGGCACCGATACTCAACATCAAGCCACAGTCTTTGCTGCAAAATCCCATGCTGTCTTGTGATTTTCTCTCCTCCCCTCCTGACCTTGACCCTGAACGATCCTCGCTGTCAATCTCAGGTTTCAGCAGGGCTTGTCCATTTCAGCACTGAGGTCTTTACTTTTTTACCTCCCTGCACAAGCAAACAGCTGTTACTAATTTTCCAGCTCCTTATCTGGGTGCTTCCTTTAACCCTCGACTCTCAAAGCTGCTTTCCCTTTGCACTCAGGTCCTGGTAATTACCCCCTTTTAGCTCAATTACAGGACCTTATTATTTCCCACTTCCTCTTTCCTTGCATTGTTATGCAGAGGGAGGGGAGGCTGCTGAAAGTGCAAGAAGGAGAATTGGATTAGGTAGCAGGATATCACAGGGCTGTCTTCCTGGTTCTGCCTGCGCCCTTGAGGTCTCACTTCCAAAAAGCCCCACACCCATTCCACACTGCGTCTTCCCACCTGCAAAACAGTGAAGGAGCCAGCCTCGTGGGAGAAATCAGTGAGGGCACCTTGAATGAGGCACTGAGGGAGGTCTTGGGAGAATTCAAAGGTCATAGTATCTGTTACCATTTACTCAGGTGAGCTAAATACTAAGCCTGAGATTAGAAAGAGGAAGAAAACAATTGTAGTGGGAAGAAAACCAGTTGGGTTTAAGAAAATCAATGCTTAATGTTCCCCCTCAATTGTAACTCTATATCATCTAATAAAAAAAAGAAAATCAATGCTGAGAAAATTTATATAAAATCTGTTCTGAAACTCTTAAATGATGATTCTCAGCTGGGCATGGTGGCACATGCCTGTAAACCCAACAACTCCACTCGGGAGGTGGAGTAAGGAGGATCGCAAGTTCAGAGCCAGCCTCAACAACTTCATGAGGCCCTAAGCAATTTAGCAAGACCCTGTCTCAAAATAAAAATTAAAAAGGGCTGGGAATGTGGCTCAGTGGTTAAGCGCCCCTGGGGTTAATCCCTGGTACCAAAATAAACAAATAAAATTCTCATCTTTTTTAGGGGGATGGGGATAGATAACACTATGCAAATCTGATAAAGATTAGGTACTGCTGCTAAGCGCGGTGGTACAGGCCTGTAATCCTAGCAACTCAGGAGGCTGAGGCAGAAGGATCACAAGTGTTAGGCTGCTTGGACAACTTTGCCAGACCAAGTCTCAAAATGTTTTTAAAAAGGAAGGGGGCAAGTTTGGGGATGTAATTCAGTGATGAAGTGCCCATGGGTTCAACCTCCAGGATTGCAAAAAAAGGGATCCGTACTCCTGCCACCAGGAAAATTCATACACCATAGACCAAACCTCAAGGGCTCACTGCCTCCTTGAATTCTAGAGGCAGACTCAGTCAGGGGTGTAAAGAGCCAAGAGCTGTAGGCAGGCCTTTCCTGCTTTGTAAATCCCAGGGAGAGTTCAGGGCAGTTTGGAGAAAGCATTCATTTGTTCATTCATTCAACAAGCAGCTCTTTGAGAAACTTCCAAGTGTCAAGCCCCACGCTGGGCCCGCATTGTGAGGCAGAAGGAGGTGAATCAGACGCCGTGCCTGTTCCCGGGACACTCACGATCTGGTGGGGGAGACCAAGAGAGAACAGACAATGAGTGTTCAGTGACAGAGGTAGCAGAGGAACTGGGGGCGGGGGAGGAGCAGAGCCTCTTCCCACAGCAATCAGTTCCTATACCTCTCTCACTACAAAGCCAAGAGGTTTAAAAAGTGTTCCCTGGGGGTCTACTCTGAGTTGTCCATGTCAGAGCTTCCCCCAACTCCAGCCCCATTCAGCCCCCAATCCTCCGCTGTCTTCGTTCTTTCACAGCTCCGGAGCTGCAGCCAAACGGAAGCCTCACAGCAGAACATCCCCAATCAAGGGCAGCTTTGGAATAAATTACTAACCCCTCTTGCATCTCCTCCTTTCTTTGCTTAAACCTTATTCATGTCGGTAGTTGAGCTACAGAGAAACAAGGAATAATGAAAATAGCCAGCTCTTAAAATTTAATTAATTTATGGCACCAGCGATTGAACCCAGGGCACTTTGACCACTGAGTCACATCCACAGCCCTTTTTATTTTGTATTTTGAGACAGTGTTGCTAAGTTGCTGAGGCTGGCTTTGAACTTGTGATCCTCCTATCTCAGCCTCTCTAGCTTCTGGGATTACAGGTGTAAGCCACCGTGCCCGGCAAAGAGCGAGCTTTTCATAAAAAAAAAATAAAATTTATATTTTTGTGTGTTATCATATTTTCCCCAGCCCCAAAATAACTAACTTTAAGCAAAGTTACAGATTTGCAAGGATTGGGAAGAGCCCTTGTTTGAACTGGTCTTTCTTTCTTTCTTTCTTTTCTCTTGCTTTTTGGTACAGGGAATTAAACACAGGTACTTTACCCCAGCCCTTTATAATTTTGATTTTGAGACAGCGCCTTGCTAAGGTGCTGAGTTTGGCCTGGAACTTGGAATCCTCCTGCCTCAGCCTCCCGAGTCACTGGAAATACTTACGGGACTGTGTCATCACGCCCTGCTTTAGCTAGTCTTTATTCACAGAATTCAAAGGCTTTGTTATATTTCTCTTTTGACTTCTTGATTCTTGGTGGCATTAGGGGAAAGTCACCAGCACCAAGTGTGGGTGTCAGCAATTCTGCCTGTCCAGCTTGAGTGCTAGGCTGCACCTGCTCATCCTAGCACATCTCTGGCTACTGAGCTCCAGTACTCTTTGAGGGCTCCCACTGCTGACTGGGGATATGGCTGGTGGTAGAGTGCTTATCTAGCATGTGCAAAGCCCTGGGTTCAATGCTTAGCACTGGGGGGAAGAAAGAAAGAAATGAAGGCTCTTGCTCCTCTTGACTTCCTGAATTCAGCTCTTTTTTTATTTTATTCGGTACCAGAGATTAAGCCCAGAGGCACTTCACCACTGAGCTGCATCCTCAGCCCTTTTCATATTTTATTTTGAGATAGGGTCTCGGTAAGTTGTGCTGAGGCTGGCCTCAAACTTGGGATTTTCCTGCCTCAGTCATTGGGCTCACAAGCATGCATCCTATGCCCTCCTTCATGAAGTCTTAATGTGGAGGGTGACAACTCTTCTGGCCCCATTCTCCATGCAAAATATACAAATAGCACTGAAAACTGCTCAGCTGCTAACTGGTGAGTGGCTATGGTGGCCAAGTGTACTGATTTATGCATTTCTATGGAGTCAATGTGTCCTTGATCCAGAGAAATGCCCATCTGTGGGCACACCTTTGCTCAGAACTCAACAATGGTCCTTGTAATTGCAACTTCAGCAGGAAATATCAATGCAGTCCCAAACCAGGCAAACAAACAATTGTGTCCCCCCAGGATTCAGATACTGTCATGCCTCCAAACTACAGCCAGATGTGGTGGCGCACGCCTGTAATCCCAGGGACTCTGGAGGCTGAGACAGGAGGATGGCGAGTTCAAAGTAAGCCTCAGCAACTTAGTGAAGCCCTAAGCCACTTAGCAAAACCCTGTCTCAAAAATAAAATATAAACTGGGGCTGGAGCGGTGGCTCGGCAGTTATAGCGCTTGCCTGGCATGCGCAAGTACACAGGTTCAAACACCAGCACCACATACACAACAATGTGTTGGAGCAACAAAGGCCACATGAAAAACTAAATAAAATTGATTTTCTCTTTCTTTCTCTCTCACTGTCCCTCTCATATATATATATATGCTGGAGATGTGGCTCAGTGGTTGAGAGCCCTTGGGGTCAATCCCTGGTACCCAAAACAAACAAACAAACAAAACCTATGGCATCTCATATATACATGCCCCTCCTACAGTACTGGGGATTGAACCCAGGCATGCTTTACCAATGAGCTACATCCTGGACATCCTCAGCCTTTGGGCTTTTTATTTTGAGATGGGGTCTCAATAAGTTGTCCAGGCTGGCCTTGAACTTGGAATTCATCATCCTGAATCACTGGGATTAACAAGTGTGAGCCATGGTGCCTGACTTCTTTCCTCTGTTTCACGTGATTTAATAAAGTCTGCGATCCGAGTGTTTGACCTGGTTTGGGAGTCTTCCTGTTTCTTGGCCTTTGGGATAGCTGGCCAAAGTGCACTGGCAGGCTAGGTTGCCCCACCATTTAACACCTGCTAGTACCCCTTGTTTCCTTGAATCCTGTTTACCTGGTTAGGAGAAAGCAGCTCTGCATGGGTTCCTATTCTGTATCCCAACTTCTTCCTTCTTACTCTACTACCTTTTTTTTAAGAAAGAGAGAGGGACAGTGAGAGAGAGAAAAAAGAGAGAATCTTATTCAGTTTTTCATGGACTTTCGTTGCTTGGATACTTCATTGTGTATGTGGTGCTGGGGTTTGAACCCGTGTACTCGAGCATGCAATGCAAGTGCCATAACCGCTGAGCCACTGCTCAAGCCCTCTACTGCCCTTTTAATCCTGAATTCCTCCCTGAGCTTGTCCTCAGCCTGGGAACCTGGAGTCTAGGTCACCAAAGGTGACAGTCCTTTCTTACAAAGGCAAGACTCAGGCCTCCCATTTCTAGGAGGAACACAATCTTCCATGCTCTTCCCTGTTCCCAGGTGCAAGGAGCTAGAGTGGGTTAAGGTTTTCCCTCTGTTTTGTCTTCCCCTTCTGAATGTTGGGGGTTTGTCTGGTGTGCGTTCCTTGAAGACAGAGTCTGTTTTTTGTTTGTTTATTTAAAAGGAAAGAATCAATTTTATTTAGGATTTTTTTTGTGGATTTTGTTGCTCCGACCCTTAGTTGTGTACATGGTGCTGGGGTTTGAACCCAGGTCCTTGCACATGCCAGGCAAGCCACCACTCCAGCCCCCAGAGACTGTTCTTCATTTCTGCCATCCCAGCTCCTACCACAGGATCTAATATATACCAGCTGCTCTGTGACTAAATTAATTTACCTTTAATTAGTTACCTTTAATCTGGGTAAATTTAATCTGCCTTTAACTCATTCATCTTGACTGTTCATACCTTCATATCTCATCCATGCCCAAGTTCTAACAAAAATTGTTCTGTTTTTTTTTTAAGAGAGAAAGAGAGAGAGAGAGAGAGAATCAATTTTTATTGAGTTTTTCACATGGCTTTCGTTGCTCTGACACTTAGTTGTGTACGTGGGTGCTGGGGTTTGAACCCGTGCACTTGTGCATGCCAGGCAAGTGTCATAATTGCCGAACCACCGCTCCAGCCCACAAAAACTGTTCTTAAATGTGGTTCTCTTTGGGACTGGAGTGGTGGCTCAGCAGTTATGGTGCTTACCTGGCATGCACGAGGATGTGGGTTTGAATCCGGTACCATGTACACAACTAAGTGTTGGAACAATGAAAGCCAAGCTCAACATTTTTATTTTTTGGTACCAGGTACTTAACCACTGAGCCACATCCCCAGCTCTTCTTATTTTTTATGTTGAGATAGGGTCTCACAGACTGGAGCAGTGGCTCAGTTTTAGAGTAGTTGCCTGGATTCGATCCCCAGCACCATATACACAACTAAATGTCAGAAAAACAAAAACCAGATGGATAAATAAATAAAATTTATTTTCTCCTTCTCTCCCACTGTCTCTTAAAAAGAAAGAGAGAGGGGCTGGAGCAGTGGCTCAGCGGTTTTGGCGCTTGCCTGGCAAGCACGAGGACCCGGGTTCAAACCCCAGCACCACGTACACAACTGAGTGTTGGAGTAACTAAGCCCATGTGAAAAACTAAATAAAGTTGTTTCTCTCTTTCTCTGTCTCTCTCACTGTCTCTCTCTCTTTAAAAAAAAAAAAAGAGAGAGAGAGAGAAAGAAAGAGAGAGGGAGAGAGAAGAGTCACACTAATTTGTTTAGGGCCTCCCTACTAAATTACTGAAGCTGGCCTCGAACTTGTGATTCTCCTGCCTTAGCCTCCTGAGTTGCTGTGATTATGGTTGTACACTACGATATCCAGCAAAAGACATTATTTCCATATATCACTTACAAAGATGACTTTGTCCAGTTGAGATCACCTGATCAGTCCCTGAACCAGTCATCATGATGGCCAGGGAGATAGAGATCTCTGGGTCACCTGGATATCCAGCTCATGCATAAGCATTCCCACCAAGCCCATACAGAATAGGGAATGACAGTTTCCAAAGGAAAGTGTGGACGGATACAACAGGGGTCCATATCTTCTCTCGCAGTGTGTTCAGGGGTTCTTACCTGTACTCAACTTCTTCCCTCTAACTGCTATTCTCCCTGTCCCCACTCCCCCTCAAATTTTAAGTACGTCTTACTTGGCCTTCAGGACTCAGCGTAAAGCCTCCTCCTCTGAGCTGCCTCCGAGATGCCACACATTAAACGACATCTACCTGACTGACACTATTCTAGTCATAATGTAATTAAGCAATTTTTATTTAATTTTTAATTTAATTTAGCTTAATTTAATATCGGTTAAGAGGCCATCTGCCTCGTTAGGCTGTAAATTCCACCAGGGCAAAGATCCCCAAAGCTTTGGCACTCAATTTTAGTCATTATTACACTTCCAGCTCCCAGCTCGCTCACACATTAGTATTCACTCCCTCCTTTGTTCAGAAAACAAAGGGTGAGAGGGCTAAAGCCTCAGGTAAACAAGATGTCTGTACTTGTGCACTGATACTTAAGATCTGCTGTCTCTCTGTCTGGAGATGGCCTGAATTCTACCGTAAATGTGGATTTCTTGCTTTACCCCAAAAGTTTGTCTCTTGAGATAGGCTGCATTCAATGCAATGTGTACCTGGTTTCCTAAATAAATCTGTCTGTCTCTGGGATGAGGGGGCAGGGAAAGAAGTTACTTAAGATCCTATGATAGGGGGGCTGGAGCGGTGGCTCAGCGGTTTCGGCGCTTGCCTGGCAAGCACAAGGACCTGGGTTCAAACCCCAGCACCCACGTGCGTAACTGAGTGTTGGAGCAACTAATGTGAAAAACTCAATAAAGTTGTTCCTCTCTCTCACTGTCCCTCTCTCTTTATAAAAAAAAAAAAAAAAAAAAGATCCTATGATAGCCAGGCATAGTGACGCATGCCTGTAATCCCAGCGATTTGGAAGGTTCAAGCAGGAGGATTGCAAGTTAAAGGCCAGTCTGGGCAACTAAGTGAGAGCCTGTCTCAAAAGGAAAAATAAAAAAAAAAAAAAAAGGGCTAGGGATGTAACTTGGTGGTAAATAGTCCCTGTGTCAATCCCCAGTGCTAAAAATACTACTACTAGTAATAATAATAATTAAATCCTTGGATAGCAGATTCTGCATTGTTTTTCAAATTGCAAGACATAGTGAGTGATGAGATTAACCTGGTAGTTTATAAACAAAAAATTTTGCCCCACCTGGTAGGAGGGATTGAACCAGGTCTCTGTCATATAAAGCACGTGCTTTATCACCCAGCTATATACCAGTCCTTTTTATTCTATTTTGAGACAGGATCTTGCTAAATTGGCCAGGCTGGTCTTGAACTTGCCACACTCCTGCCTCAGCCTCCAGAGCAGCTGGGATTACAAATGTTCACTACCACACCCAGCTAATATGCATTTCTTACTGTGGGAAAAAAAAAAGTTTTAGTGCCAAGCCTGATGGCACATCCCTGTAATCCCAGTGGCTCTGAGGTTGAGGCAGGAGGATTACAAGTTCAAAGCCAGCCTCAGCAACTTAGCAAGACCCTAAGCAACTTAGCGAGACCCTGACTCAAAATAAAAAACAAAAATATGGGGGACAGCTGGAGCACTGGTTCAGCGGTTCTGGTGCTTGCCTGGCATACAGAATGATGCAGGTTCAAACCCAAGCACCATGTACACAATGAAGTGTCAGAGCAACAAAACTAAATAAAATTTGTTTCTGTCTTTCTCTCACTCTCTGTCTTTATAAAAAAAAATAAAAATATGGGCTGGGGATGTGGCTCAGTGGTTAAGCACCACTGGATTCAATTCCTGATACCCCCAACCCTCCAAAAAAAAAAAAAAAAAAAGAAAGAAATCCTTTTATCATCAGTGCATTATGGTTTGTCTCAACACATGTGGGGAGATAGTATTCTTCCAGATCCTGAGTCATGTATGTCATCACTGGAAAATAACACCTGGAATCTCATTCAAAAGACCCACGTGGAAGTGGAGACAATTTCAGGATGCTGTGGCAGGGTGAACTCTGTGGGTTCCTGTGCTTTGGTTGGCTTGTGCTACATCCTCAAGGTCACTTCATTATATGTACAATCAGGTGTGTTTTCTATTTTTTCTCTCTCTCAAATAACAGATGACTTAATGGGTTTTCAAAGTTGAATATAGAATTTCTTCTGTTTTTTTCTTTTTTCCCCTCTTTTGTGGCTGCCATATGCAGTTAAGCTATGAATCTGCATATTCCTAGAAAACAAGGAACGAACAAAACTCCTGGAGGGAGCACGGGGTGGGGGTGCAGGAACAGGGGCTGGGGCCCTGAATAAATGTAATTCAAGTGAAGGGACTTAATGCATATTTTCTGAAGACTCGCTCAGAGCAAAGCCCTGGGTCAACTGTGGAAAGTTCAAAAATCAACCTGAACCTATGGCCCACCCCCAAGGAGTTTGCACCCTGGCAGGAGATGCAAGCACATGAATAACAGCCAAAATATAATTGGAAAGAACTAATGTAGTCTATCGATGATAAATTCACTTATGTTTTATTTCATTATCAATTTTTTAATTTATTTTTGCATATTTTGGTTTATTTTTGGTACTGTGGACTGAACCCAGAGGCATTTAACCACTGAATCATATTTCCAGTCTTTTTTATTTCTTTTTTATTTTTTATTAAGAAATTGAGTTATTGTACAATCATAAATGCATATAAAGTAACAATATGATATGCATATATTCTTTTTTAATGAAAAAATATAATACATATATAGATTCTGAAAATTAGATTTACCCCCAAGAACCCCCCCAATTACCCACCCTTATCCTTTCCCCCCAGTCCTTTTTATTTTTTACCTTGAGACGGGGTCTCATGAAGTTGTTTTTGTCTCACTAAATTGCTGAGGCTAGTGTCAAACTTGTAATCTTCCTGCCTCAGCCTTCTGGGTCACTGGGATTACAGATGTGCACCACCATGCCTGGACCTAGTTCCTTCAAAAAAAAATTATTAAGTTAAATTTCAAGACAGGGTTGCACTATGTTGCCCATGCTAACCTCAAAAGGGTGATCTTCCTGCTTCAGCCTCCGGAGTAGCTGGGATTGCAGGCAGATGCCATCATGGCTTGCTGGACTTTTAAAATATGTTTTCGCCAGCATGGTGATGCATGCCTGTAATCCGAGCTGCTCAGGAGGCTGAGGCAGGTGGATCTCAAGTTCAAAGCTAGCCCTGGCAACTTAGCAAGGGCCTAAGAAACTTAATGAGACCCTATCTCAAAAAAAAAAAAAATACTAGGATGCGACTCAGTGGTTAAATGCTGTGGGGTTCAAAATAAATTTAAAAAGGGGGACAGCAGGAATGTAGCTAAGTGGTAAAGCACTTTCCTAGCATGTGCAAGACCAGGGGTTCCATTTCCAGTATTGGTGATAACAATAACAACAATAACCACACATGAAAAAATCTTGGTGAATGCAGAGGAGTTGGAAATACAGTTGCAGATGAAATAAATTCTTTCTCATACCTGGCTATGGTGAGATATGGAGGCTGAAGAAGGAGGATCATAAATTCAAGGCCAGCCTCAGCAGCTTAATGAGATTTAGTCTCAAAATAAGTAATTTTTTTAAAGGGGTTGGGGATGTGTTTCAGTGGTAAAAATGCCCCTGGGTTCATTCTTAGTACAAAAAGAAAAAAAAATGACAAAATTATAACAATTTAGTTTAATTATCTTAATTGGCTTTGTTATTGTAGGATTATGCAACATTTTATTACCTAAAATAGAAGTGTTCTGATGGGCTGAGCCAGAAGAGTTTGGTTTTTTACATAGAGAGAAAGGTTGAAGAGAGGTCACATTGTGTGCATGTGTGAACGTGTAATAACAAATCCCCTCGCTGAGTAAGATTATGACACTCCAACAAAAAAACAAACACATAAGAAGGAAGAGCAGAAACAAAGGGACGAAAAGCAGATTGGTTATTTCAGTTACTTTCTTAAAAGGGGAGTCAGAACAAAAGAAAAATAACTGAGGAGCTAACATCACTTCAGCTTACCTTTCTTGTGTGAGGATTAAAGCAGAGAAAATCACCTTATCATGTCAGCTGAAATTTAGGAAATTTGGCTGTTATCTCTGTCATCCTGATTTGGTTTCTTGGAAGGTCAGATAAAACAGCTGTTTTACATAGGTGACTTGGAACTTCAATAAGACTACTGATGGTTCACATCACGATTGTTTTTTTGTTCTCGTTGTTCTTTTTTTTCTGGTGCTAGAGGTTGAGCCCAGGACCTCCACATGTGAGGCCAGAGTTCTACATCCCCAGCTTATACCATGGCATCCACACAAAGGCCACATTGGCTTTTCGTTTTCTTTTTGGTCCTGGATGTTGAACCTAGGAGTGTCTTACACTACAATATATAATTTCTTTCTTTTAAAGTGAAAAGAGGGACAGTGAGAGAGAATTAATTTTATTTAGTTTTTCATGTGCCTTTTGCTGCTCTGACACTTCGCTGTGTATGTGGTGCTGCATTCAAACCTGGGTCCTCGTGCATGCCAGGAAAGTGCAGTAACCACTGAGCCACCACTCCAGCATCACTCTATGTTTTTTCTAAAGATAGAAAGAGGGGAGAGAGGGGAAGGGGACAGTGGAAAGAGAGCGGGGGAAAGAGAATCAATTTTATTGGTTTTTACATCTGGCCTTTGTTTCTCCAACACTTAGTTGTGTATTCGGTGCTGGGGGTTGAACCCAGGTCCTTGCGCATGCCATGCAAGCGCTTTAACTGCTGAGCAGTCTCTCCAGCTCCTTCTTTTTATTTTGTGACAGGGTCTCACTGAGTTGCTAAGGCTGGCCTCAAACTTCTTATCCTCCGGCCTCAGTCTCCCAAATTAACTGGGATTACAGGCATGAGCCATCGCACCCAGGTCCATTCCCTTTTATTTTGAGACAGGGCCTTTCTAAGTTGCAGAGGCTCTCACTAAGTCACTGAGGCTGGCCTTGAACTTGCAATTCTCCTGTCTCAACCTGCCCAGTCACTGGGATTATGGATTTGTGCCACCACACCCTGCATGCACTGGCCTTGTTTTAAAGAGAGAGGGAGGGAGAGAGTGAGAGTCACTTTTATTTACTTTTTCCTCTGGCCTTTATTTCTCCAACACTTACTTGGGTATGTGGTGCTGGGGTTCAAACCCGGGTCCTTGCATAAGCCAGGCTAGAGCACTGCTCCAGCCCCACACTTTTTCTTTTCTTTTTTTAAGAAAGAGGGACAGTGAAAGTGAGAGAGAGAGAGAGAGAGAAAGAGAGAATCAATTTTATTTAGTTTTTTCATGTGACTTTCATTGCTCTGAAACTTCGTACATGTTGCTGGGGTTCGAACTTGCATACTCACGCATGCCAAGCAAGCGCGGTAACTGCTGAGCCACTGCTCCAGCCCCCACACTGGTCTTTTTTGATCTCCCCAATGACCATATTCCTTCTTGCCTCAGGACTTTTGATTAGGCTGTTCCTTTTGACTGTCACACTTTCTGCCTCTGCTCTGGCCAAAGTCTATTCTTCCTTCAAATCGAGATTATTTGTCCCTTCCTTAGGGAAACCTTTGTTTGTCTAGGTCAGCTCCCTCTATTTGCTCTCGCAGTTTCAGGCACCCCCACTTTATGGCGCTTGGTTGTAATTTGCCGTTAATCATGTGATGACTTCATTAATGACTGTTTCTTCCTGTTCAGCCTGACTGCAGGAATCGTGTTGTTTTTGTTCCCTCCAGATCTCCGCCACCTGTCCCAGGGCCTGAGACTGTTGCTGAGTGAATGAAAGTGAATATTTATTTTCAAGACTGGGGGAAAATGTTTTTTATCCTCCTAAGAGTCTGTATTTATTGAAATTTTATGAACACTATCTTCTATGAATTTCTCTTGGTAGCTTCGTAGGAAACACTTGACAAATTCCTGCTGATTTTATTTTGAATTTTTAGTCTACATGGAATACCTCGGATGCTTCTGAATGTGCAAATTTGGTTTTGGTGCTTGGGATGAAACCTGCTAGGCAAATGCTAGTGTATTGCTGAGCTCCACCCCCACCCCCCACCCCCTGGTTCCTGAATATGTAAATATTGATCAAGTAAGAGGAACAACATTTATTGACTCTCTGTTCGATCTAGGGGACTGAGGAGTAGGGAAGTATTTTCACGTTTCATTCCTGACCCCACCCTTTCAGATTGAGCAATCCAAGTTTTTGTTTTGAAAACCTATCCTATACCTGCAAGCTTCCCCATTCATTTGCATAGGTATTTCAAGACTGTTCTGGACCTGTGAGTGTCTGGTTATTTATCGGTAGGAGCTGGCATGATGGGCAGGCATGATGGTGCATGCCTGGACTCCAGCCGCTCTGGAGGTCGAGAGAGGGATTGCAAGTTCAAGGCCAGCCTCAGCAACTTGGCTAGGCCCTGAACAACTTAGAATCTAGTGAGACCTTGTCTCAAGACAAAAAAATTAGAAGGGCTGGGAATGTAGCTCAGTGGTAAAGTCCTCCCAGACCCTGTCTCAAAATAAATAAAATGAGCTGGGGATGTGGCTCCATGGTTAAGCACCCCTGGGTTCAATCCCTGGTAACAAAACAAAACAAAATAGAAAGCCTGATACAAAAAGCCAAACTGTCTTATTTGCTTATATTTTACTTTATTATTCTTTGATCTGTTGATTTAACCCAGGGGCACTTAACCACTGAGCCACATTTCCAGCCTTTTTTTTTTTCTTAAGAAAGAGGGGGTGGGGAGAGAGACAAGCAATTTTTTTATTTTAGTTTTTCATGTGACTTTCGTTGCTCCGACACTTTGTTGTGTACATGGTGCTGGGGTTCGAACCCGCATACTTACACATGCCAGGCAAGCATGGGAACTGCTGAGCCTCCGCTCCAGCCTCAATCTTTTCATATTTTACTTTTTATTTTGAGACAAGCTCTATGCTAAGATGCTTTGGGCCTAGCAAAGTTACTGAGGCTGGTTTTGCACTTGTGATCCTCCTGCCTCAGCCTCCCAAGCTGCTGTAATACAGGCATGCATCCCATTTCCCCTAACCTTGAAATTTTGATCCTCCTGCCTCGGCCTCCTGAGTTGCTGGGATTTCAGGCAAGCACCCCCAGGCCAGGCTACCTCTATTTTAAAATAGACTTCATTAAGGAGCAGCAGCATTAAAGTCAGTCAATTCTTGGGTTTGCTGATTTCTTAAAGGAAAAAGACTGATGGAGCCCATTTAAATAATTGTCTGGAAGTTTAGGCTTTGTTTGCAAATATAAGGCCAGGTTGAACTGCCTAAGGAGCTGAAAGGAGCTCTGCAGTACAAATGCAGTTATGAGTGAATTGGTGAACTCTTTCCTCACACTGCAGGTGCAAGATGGCAGTAGAGTTTGGACAATTTTTTTCCTTCCTGCTGGAGATTGAACCCAGAGTCTTGCATATGTTAAGCAGGAACTGGACTGAACCTAGAGACCCTTAACCACTAAGCCACATCCCTAGCTGTCCCCCTTTTTTAAAGAGAGAGAGAGAGAAAGGGGGGGGGGATAATGAGAATGAGCGAATCAACTTTAGTTTGAACCTGCGTCCTTGTACATGCCAGGCAAGCACAGTAACCACTGAGCCACCACTCCAGCCCCTCCCCAGCTCTTTTAAATATTGTTTATTTTGAGACACATCTCACCAAGTTGCTTAAGACCTCACTTAGATGCTGAGGCTAGTTTTGAATTTGTGATTCTCCCGCCTCAGCCTCCTGAGTTGCTGGGATTACAGCTATGTGTCAACTGTGCCTGCCTGTCTGCTTTTTTTTTTTTTTTTAAGAGAGAGGGATGGGGTGGGGGGAGATTGCTCCAGCCCTCTGCTTTGTTCTTAATGGGCCAAAGGGGAAAAAAGTTTATTTTAAAATGCTGCTGAGGATCTGAACTCAGGGCCCTGAGCATGCTAAGGAAGCTCTCTACTACTGAGTCACAACCTCATCCTCAGAAAATCCTTGATTCATGTCATTAAAACTAGTAGATTACCTAATGTGTTCATTTAGTTGATTTATCTTCTTCAAATTTCAAAACAGGTTAAACTGTAGTCTACAGTGGCTGGCTCACAACAACAACAGCGCGGAGCTTCTGTTGATAAATAGCTCACATTCCACAGGCAGAGTCACACCCACACTTCTCGGGGCTACAATCTCTGATCACCCTTATTTCATATCCCAGCACTAATTGGTTTTAAAAGCATCCAATTTAGAGTCGGAGGGCGTGGCTCACTGATAAATCACTTGCTTACCATGGAGTAACCCCTAACTACAAAAAAAAATTTTTTTTTTAAGTGTCTGCTTTGTTATTTCTCAACATTCAACCCTTCCTCCCTCCCCTTCACTCCTCTCCCTCTCTACCGTCCTTCCTTCCTTCCTCTCTACCCTTCTTTCCTTCTTTCTCCTCCAGGGGTTTGAACCTAGGTGTGCTCTGTCACTGAGCTACATCCCCAGCCATTTTTATTTTGATACAGATCTCACTAAGTTGCTGAGGTCCATCTGGAACTTGCATCCTCCTGCTTCAGCCTCCCAATCTCTGCAATTGACAGCTCAATTTCCATTTCTCTAGTGAATGACGCTATTCTAGAGTCACAAGTTAATAGAACTGAAAACTGTTTGTACTTAAAATACAGTGTGCTGGCCTTCTCGATCCACAAGGCCAGTTCCTGAGCCTACTACCTGTCCTTCTAGTGCCTTCACTGCCACACTGACTCCTTCCCTAGGCTCCACTCATTCCTGCCCAGATTTTTTGCCTCTTCTTCCTCAATGACAGTCATAGCTCTAGCTAAACTATAGCCCATTTATATGATTTCTTGGGTAATTTGCATATACGCAAATTACACGCATTATAGATATAACATACTATCTGAGCATGATTAAATTTACAAATAGCATAAAAGAAGATAACCATAAAAATTAATTTTTGCTCTCACCTTTCTTTCCCAGCCTCAAATTCTACCTTCAGGGAGTCGCTTTGGTTTCCTGTTGCTGATGATAATCTATTCGTACTGAAGTTTTCGAACACTTTGCTCTTCTGCTTCTTGCCTATTTCTTTCTTTCTTTTTTTTTTGGCCTATTTCTTTAAACACTATTTTGGAGATTTCTCGAATCAGTTTATTCTCTTTAAAGTTGTTTAATATCACACAATTCAGCTGTAATCTCTCCTCTCTGTTTCTGTGTTTTATTAAATCTTTCTCCAGCAGGCTCTGGTAGTATCGTTTGTAATCCCAGCCACTAGGGAGACTGAGGCAGAAGGATAGGAAGTTCAAGGACAGATTGTGGATGTAGCTCAGCGGTAAAGTGTTCCTCAGTTCAACACCCAGTGCCAATGTGTACACACACACACACACATACAAGCTATGGCATTAGAGATTGGCTGTCTAGCCAGGCCTGGTGGCCCACACCTGTGATCTCAGTAGCTCACAAGGCTGAGGCAGCAGGATCGCAAGTTCAAAGTCCGTCTCAGCAATTTAGTGGGGCTTTAAGTGACTTAGTGAGACCCTGCCTCCAAATAAAAAATAAGAAGGATGGGGGGTGTGGCTCAGTGGTTAAGTCCCCTGAGTTCAATCCCTGGTACACCACTGTCCCCACCCCTGGGGAAAAAAAGAGAGGGAGAGAGAGAGAGAGAGAGAGAGAAGGGCTGCCCAAAATAATACGGCTTGGATGATGAGGGGGTGGCCGGAAAGATTTAAACAGCTGAAACCAGAGCCTGATCCAGTGGTAATCCCGGCTACTAAAGTCTGAGTCGGAAAGATTACTTGAGCCCAGGAGTACAAAACCAGTCTGGGCAACATGGGACACACCTGGTGCAAAAATAAATAAAAATTTAAAAATAAAGTAAAATCATAAGCCGGACGTGGTAGCACATGCCTGTAATCCGTGATTCAGGAGGCTGAGGCAGCAGGACCACAATAATAACAAAAAAAGAAAATAATAAATAAAAAGGGCTGGGGTTGTGGCTCAGTGATAAAACACTGTAGTTCATCAATCCCTGGTACCAAAAAGCAGCAGGAGCTCCTTGATCCTTCTTACAAACTGATAGGTTCCATCAGTCCCAGTGCCCCAGGAATAGCTCCTCATCGGGATTTTTTTCTTTTCTTTCTTTTTTTTTTTTTTTTTTTTTTGTACTGGGTTTGAATTCAGCCCTTTACCATTGAGCTACATCCCCAGTCCTTTTTATTTTTTATTTTGAGACAGGGTCTTGCTAAGTTGCTTAGGGCCTCACTAAGTTGCTGAGGCTGGCTTTAAACGTGATCCTCCTGCCTCAGCCTCCTGGGTAGCTAGGAGTACAGGCATGGGCCACCTCTAGCCCTTTACCTTCCTTCATCAATGTCATTGTCTCCCTTATCTGCTCTGAAGTTTTCTTTTCCACCACACTCTGTCTTTCCTCTAATGGCTGTTCCTCATTTTTACCCTTTTCTGACCCTCCATCGACCTCCCCCTTTCTGTCTTCTTTTTCCCCAAGATCTGTGGCCCTAGTGTGTGGTTATTCTTTGAAGGCAGTAGGTGTAGAGGAGGAGAGAGGCCGCACAGGATGTCTGAGACTTCGTTGGCTTTCTCTGATATGTGAGTCTAGCATCCAGGCATCCTGCAGAAGTCAGGTATGAGGACTAACTTACCGCAGGGCCTTCGGAAGCCTCTCACCTTAAAGAGCCTCCATTTCTTTCTGTGTAAACAAGTGGGCTGTACAACGAGATTTCCAAACCTCAAAGGTCCAAGCTCCAAATTCTTACTATATTTTTGGAAGGATGCTCAAGAAACTGACAAAATTGGTTTCATAACTGGTTAGAGAGTCTCATTGCTTATTGGTTCATTATGGTACTCCTCCTCCCCCTCCCCACCCTTCCCTCTCCTCTTTCTTCTTTTCTCTTCCTCCTCCTCCTCCTCTTTTCCCTTCTTCTCCTTTCTCCTCCTCCTCTTTTCCCCTTCTTCTCCTCCTCTTCCTCCTCCTCCTCTTTTCCCTTCTTCTCCTTCCTCCTCCTCTTCTTCTTCCTCCTCCTGTTCGTCTTTTCCTTTCTTCTCCTTCCTCCTCCTCCTCCTGTTCTCCTTCCTCCTCCTCTTCTTCTCCTTCTTCTCCCTCCTCCACTTCTTCTTCCTCCTCCTCCTCTTCTTCTTCTTCCACCACACTCTGTCTCCTCTCCTCTCCCTCAGTTAGTACTCCTCCTCCTTCTCCTCTTTCACTGAGCTACACCCCCAGTCCACAATCTACTATGTGAATTCTACTATGTGAATATACTATGAAAATAAAACAATCAAATTCTTTTCTTTTTTTCTTTCTACTAAGGATCGAATCCAGGGGTGTTTAACCACTGAGCCACGTCCCCCAGCCCTTTTTATTTTTTATTTTGTGGTAGGGTTTTGCTAAATCTCTCAGGGCCTTGCTAAGTTGCTGAGGCTGGCTTTGAACTTGCATTCCTCCTGCCTCAGCCTACCAAGCTGTTGGGAATTACAGGTGTGGGCCACCATGCCTGGCTCAAAAGCACTCAAATTCTAAAATAAAATAAAACAAAATAATCCATAAGTCTAGGAAATACCTGCAGAGATCATACATCTTAGAATTTCTTAGTTCATCTTAGAACTCTTAGTAAATCTTAGAATTCCATGGTGGGGAAGTTGAGGTCATGGAGAACTATTGAGTTTTATCAAACCAGACAGAAGTGTTCCTTTATGTTCATTACTTTAGCCATGATTTAAAAACTAGTCACGAAAATATACTAGTTACAAATTGTTCTCATTCATTCTTTTTTTTAAGAGAGAAGGACAGTGAGAAAGAGAATCAATTTTATTTAGCTTTTCATGTGACTTTCATAGCTCCGACACTTCATTATGTAGGAGATGCTGGGGTTTGAACCCACGTCCTTAAGCATGCCAGGCAAGCGCCCTAACAGCTGAGCCACCGCTCCAGATCTGTTTT
The DNA here is from genome assembly GCA_004027875.1 of Aplodontia rufa. Classification (NCBI taxonomy): domain Eukaryota; kingdom Metazoa; phylum Chordata; class Mammalia; order Rodentia; family Aplodontiidae; genus Aplodontia; species Aplodontia rufa. The sequence continues at coordinate 43,846 of PVKS010009512.1, read as the reverse complement.
CATTATTTAAAATTGTATTTATTAGGTCAACATATATTGTTTATAACAAGTAAGTCAATTCAAAGACATACAGAAAAAGATAACTCCCACAAAATCACTTTTCTTTGTCTCTTGAGGTATCTCATATCCTGTTTTGGGTAAATTCTTCTACCCCTTTCTGTGTTCTCATGAATATAATATATATTTACAGTCTTCAGTTATGTACTAACAAGTACAAACCACTTTTACATCACTCTGTAATTGCTGAAGTATTTCACTGGGATCCCTCTAAGTCAATAAAAATAGATCCAGCCTGGTGCAGTGAAGCAAGTCTGTGATCCCAGTGGCTTGGGAGGTGGAGGCAGGAAGATCACAAGTTCTAAACCAGCCTCAGCAACTTAAGGAGGACCAAAGCCACTAAGTGAGATCCTGTCTCAGACTAAAAAATAAAAAAAAGGCTGGGGATGTGGCTCAGTGGTTAAGGGCCCCTGGGTTCAATCCTTGGTACAAAAAAAAAAAAAAGCAAATCAAATTAAATCAAAATAGATCCACCTCATTTTCAGTGTAGCATAATATTCCACACTATGGAAGTAGTAAAATGAAATAATGGATTAATAATCAAGTCGTTCCTAGTCTGTGTGTGTGTATGTATGCATGCATTACAAACAATACCAGAATCAGCAAGTATATCTACTTTCTGTCTAGCTTACTTGACAGAAAGTAAAAAATTACTTGACATCAGTTTTAGACTTAACGTATCTGCAAAACAGGTTCCTTCTGGAAAATACTTTGTTTTTTCTTTGCAGTGGTGGGGATTTTACTCAGGGCCTTGTGCATTTTATTTTTTTTTTTGTGACTGTTAAATACTTTATTTTGTAATCAAAATAGGCAATACAAACCAGTTGACATAACAAAGAGTCATATAAATAACTGTTTATAAACTTTTTGAGGAAAAATACCCGTGAGCATGGTGGCTAGGCTCCCAACACAGGGTGGAGACCAACCAAGCAGCTCTGCTTTAAGGAGGCAGGAGCCCAGAGGCTTTGGGGATGGCCAGCTGGGTGGGGCTGCTCTGAATGGAAGGGAGCCTTGTGCATTTTAGAAAGGTGGTTTCTGCTAAAGTCTTGGAGGGAGATCTGTTTCATTCCCCTCTCCTAGTTTCTGGCTGTGTTTTTTGGCTTGCAGACACATTACTCCAACCACTGCTTCCTCTTATCACCCTCCTCATTTATGTCAAATCTCCCTCTGCCTTTCTTTTCTAAAGATACCATCATTGGGATGAGACCCATCCTAAATCCAGGATGATCTCATCTCAAGAACCTTAACTTAATTACATCTGCAAAGATTTTTTCCAAGGCCACACTCACAGCATTCGCATGGATGTATCTTTCCGGAGCACATATTCAACATACACATCATTTCTTTCTTTCTTTTTTAATGAAAGAGGGATAGTGAGAGAGAGAAAGAGAGAATCAATTTTATTTAGTTTTTCATGTGGCCTTTGTTGCTCTGAGACTTCATTGTGTACGTGGTGGTGCTGGGGTTTGAACTCGAGAACTCGTGCATGCCAGGCAAGCGCCGTAACTGCTGAGCCACCACTCCAGCCCTCTCTAATTGTTCTATAGGGCAGCGTTCATGGCATCTTGTGTATGTTAAATTTTAATACATATTTCTAAGCTACTCCTAGGTTTATGGCAACTTACACTCCCAGCTTATTCTTGTTTATGTTTGCCAGTCTGATGAGTGAAAAACTGATGTTACTAACTTGCTTTTCTGTGACTGTTAGTGAAATTAAGCTAGGGCACTTAACCACTGAACTATATCCTCAGGGCCTCCCCCTTTCCCCCCACCTTTTAGTAAAATTTCAGACAGGATATCACTAAGATGTTTCAGGCATCACTCAAGTTGCTGAGGCTGGCTTTGAACTTGAGATCCTTCTGTCTCAGCTTCTGAGATGCTGGGATTACAGCCATGCAGCATTGTGCCTGGCTAAATTAAGCATTTTAAATTTTTTATTTTATTTTTTGGCACTGGAGATTGAACCCAGGGGCACTTAACCAGTGAGCCAGATTCCCAGGCCTTTTTATATTGTATTTGGAAACAGAGTCTCACTAAATTGCTTAGGGTTTTGCTAAGTTGCTGAGGCTGGCTTTGAACTTGCTGTCCTCCTGCCTCAGCCTCCCAAGCCACTAGGATTACAGATGTGTGCCACCACACCCAGCCACTAAGCATCGTTTTAATGGATGATTTGGATTTTCTCTTCCATTAATCCAGTGTTTATAAATTTCTTTCTCTTCTTTAAGCTAGAGGGACAGCAAGAGAGAAAGAATTAATTTCATTTAGTTTTTCATGTGGCTTTTGTTGCTCCAAGACTTCTTTGTGTACATGTTGCTGGGGTTTGAACCTGCGTACTTGTGCATGCCAGGCAAGCTCGGTAACTGCTGAGCCAACGTTCTAGCCCCTGTGTTTATAAACTTCACCTGTATTTTAAAAATACTATTTGCTTTTTAAAAGTCCATTTGTAGAAACTCCTTTATGTTAGAGACAATGTGTTTGTCACATGTTACCTCCCGTTCTATTTCATCTATTGTTTTTTCTTTTTCAAAAAATATCTTGTGATGTCATGTACAAATTTCATAATGTTTATGTAGATAAATATTTTTTTCTTTAATGATTTTATGCTTCCTGTCTTGCTTCAAGTTTCCGCCTCACTAAAGTTATATTACTGTTCTTTAAAACATTTCCTCTAAGTTTTTATTTTGCGATTTATTTACTTCTGTTGTGGCCCTGGGGAACAAACTCAGGGCCTCATTCTCGAGAGGCAGGCACTCTACCACTGAGCCATATCCCTAGTCGGTTTTGCAAATTTTCATATCTTTTATTCTGGTGGAATTTATTTTTGAATATGGTATGGGTCTTGCTTTGAATTATTGTTAAGTGGAGAGTGAATTAAAACTATGATCATTTAACAAACTATTCTTTCATCACTGAATTGATTCATCGCTTTGCTATATATAATTTATAATTATGTTTTATATAATTATAAATTATATATTTTATATAACTATATATAATATATATGAATTTATATGATTACATATATATTTTGTACTGAGGATTAACCCAGGGGCGCTCAACCATACCTTGCCTTTTTTATTTATTTGCTTATTTTTGAGACAGGGTCTAGCTTTGGGCCTCACTCAGTTGCTGAGGCTGGCTTTGAACTTGCCATTCTCCTGCCTCAGCCTCCGGAGCCACTTTTATATTGTTCTACTTGTAGATTCTATCCCAGACTATTTGCCTGTGCTATGTGGTAGCATTAGATTGCAATAGCTACAAAACAGTAGCTTTACAATATATCAAAATTTCAAGAGTCTTACTAAATTAAGGGCTATGAAATTTCCTGCTTGTGGTCAAAGGCAACAGGGAGATAAGGCAGGCGAAAGGGCTGGGTAAAGTGTAAGGCGCTGCAAACAAATGTTAGCTGCTGTTATCAGAAAAAGACTCTTGGGCTTGGGAGTCCGGAGCACTCCACTTCAAGGACGATTCACGGCGCAGCCCACCTAGCGCCCCCATCCTGAGAAACGGAGCGACCCACCGGAGTGGGGTGGAGGGAGGCGGAGGATCAAAGTCCGGTGTGCGGGCACCGCGGAGTCCGTTCCAGGTCGAGAACGCTGCAGACTGGGGAGAAGGGCTGGGTCGAGGAGGCCGCGAGGAACTCCGGAACGGAGGGGTCTTTGGGGAGTTACCAAGGCCAGCGCAGGTACTGGGTGTCCCCATGCCGCAGAGCTCTGCGAGCTGCAGAGCCGCCAGGCAGCCGGGCGGGCAGACGCCGTGCGCCGGGCTGCAGTGCAGCCTCGCTCCCCGCGGGGCCCGGGATTGGCCTGAGCGCGGCGCGGCCGGGGCGGGGGCTGCTGGGAGGCGCGCGCGCGCGCGCGCAGGCGCGGGCACGGCGGCGGCGCGCGCGTGCTCTGTGGGGCTGTGCGGCGGCCGCTGCGGAGCGGGCCATGGCAGCGGGCGGCGGGCGGGCGTAGCGCGGCGCGGGGCAGGCGGGAGCTGACGGAGAGAAACCGGGATGGGAGCGCTGGAACGAGGCGGTCGCGGCGGCCTGGGCTGCTGACCGCGCGCCGGGAGCGGGAGCGGCGGTGGCGGAGCGCCGGGCAGGTGAGCGCGGCGGCAGGAGACCCGGATGCGGCGCGGCTGAGCGGTGGCAGGGTGGCGGCGGCTGGTGAGGTGCCCCCGCGCGGGCCGGAGGGGCGCTCGGGCAGCCAGCGCCGCGCTTCCTGCAGGCGCCGAGAGCACCCGCCCGCCGGCCGGTGGGGGCGCCTTGCTAGGCTGCGGCCCGCCCGGGGCTCGCTCTCCAAGGTGCGCGGCGCCCCCAGGCCTCCGGCGGTGGGGATGCGGCCGGGCGCACGGGCCGCGGGCGCCTGCGGGGCAGCTCCCGAGGGGCGCGGGCGCGGAGAGGCTGCTTTCAGGTCCCCTGCGTCTATGCACACACATCCGGAGGTTCCCGAACCTCAGGTGCGTTTTTGCGCAGAAGTGTATGTTAGGGGCGGGGATCCTGGACTCTTGGGTTTGGGACGTGTTTTAGAATCCTTGGGACCTGGGGCCAAATGTCCTGATTTCCTAAGTGGGAATAATGACACGTACTTCTTAGGGTCGTGGTGACGATTAGGCACACAACCCAGCCGTAATCGCTCGGTCAGTCGCTGCTATTAGGAGCAGCCCTGCTGCAGCATCTCTCCTTAGCTGTCGCCAGATCTTGGCAGCGGTCTTGCGTTTAGGGGGCACATTTATTTCTGAACTGTTATGGTGTTGCAGTCACCTCAACGAGAGTTGCTTAACGTTGCAGCCTGTTATCTTACAGTGGCCGAAATAGGATTCTGTGGTCTCTTCCTAGAGTCTGTGGTCTCTTTCTTAAAAAGGGTGGCTTGCAAACTCGTCTCAGAAACCGAATGGGAATTGCTGCTATAAAGAAACCAGGTGAATTCAGGATTTGCGTAGGATGGAAGATGGTGGGACACCCAAACTTGAAGTGCTTTGCCAGTTTACATAATCTTAAGAGACACTTAAACTCGGTCACTTGTTACAGAGTATAAACACAGGAAGAGTATGGAAACAGACTCCTTTTTCTGCATTGCTACATCCGAAGGGAGTGACAAGTGCTTTTGTAAACATCATTGTGGGCAGTATTACTGTCTGGTGAAGTCATAATTAAATTAGGAGAGTACTTATTTGAAGCACTGAATGGATGTTTGGAAATATGAATCCTAATAAAATCATCTGCAACGAGTCAGTGCTCAGCAGTTCGTTAATCATTTGGGGATTTTTATGTTACATTGTAAGCTTTTATGGAAAAAGCAGAACTGTGTAAGTCATGATAATGTAGCATAGGAAAGTGTGGTCAGGTTAAAGATCTGAACCTAGTTTTAGAACCCAAGTATGAAACAAAGTAAAAAAATCTTAAGGTTTAAAATAGGGATGACACTGGCCTGTAAAGCCCAGCGATTTGGGAGGTTGAAGCAGGAGGATCTGAAGTTGGAGGCCAGCCTCAGCAACTTGGTGAGACCCTGCCTCAAGATAAGAAATAAAAAGGGCCTTGGGGATGTAGTTCAGTGGTGTACTGCCCTTGGGTTCCATCCCCAGTAAGGAGAAAGGAAAAAGAAAGGGGGGCAGGGGGATGAAATTGTTTGTATTTTTATGTACTGGGGGTCTAACCCCAGTACAAATAAGGGAAATAAGGCAAGTGCTCTATCACTGTGGCCACGCCCCCAGCCCTTAAACTGGAATTGTATTCACCAAAGCCAAAATGATTTAAGAAACAAAAATTCTTACACCCCGATTCACACATTGACTAGGACATTCCACCTTGAGAGTTAGTTTAGAAGAGGAGAAGAAACAGTTGGGTTTTGGGGTATTGATATTTCCACTTCTCTTGCCTGTCTTTCCTGCTTCTGTGTATGTGCGTGTGTGTGAGAAGGACTGAACCCAGGACCTTGAGCATGTCACAACCCCTAACAACCCCTAACCCCTCTTTTCTGCTTTTTTTTATTATTATTTATTTACTTATTTTTTTGTAGAAGGGATTGAACCTAGGGGTAGCACATTCCTGTCCTTTTTTAGTTTATATTTTGAGGCAGGGACTTGCTAAGTTGTTCAGGGCCTAAGTTGCTAAGGCCAACTTTGAACTTGCCATCCTCCTGCCTCAGTCTCCTGAGGCACTGGGATCATAGGTGTGTACCACCACACCTGGCTTCAAATTAGGTATCCTTAACTCCCTCAGTCTTCATTAAGGAAGGTGCTATACCTCTGAAAAGACTAAGCATTTAGACATGTCATTAATGAGAAAAATGTGAATTTTGTTCATTGTGTACTGAATCACTAGTGTTTTGCTTCCCATGCTGGTGTCACCCAGGGCCTCCCTTATGCTAGGTAAGTATGATGTCACTGAGCTACATCCTCTGCCCTGTTTTTTTGTTTTTTGTTTTTTTTTTTAAAGCATTGAGTTTTGGTCTTGATTGGAGGGGACTGATTCTAGGATGTGGTAGTTTTATCCTGCAGTACAATCCTACTTAATATTTGTTATGGAGATCGGGAATTCTTTTCTTCAATTAGACAGTTTATTTTTTGAATCTGAGAACTTTCCATTGCATACCTGTGTGTGCTCGCATTCATGCACCAATGTGTGTGTATGTATGTATCCTCTGAACCATCTGATTTAGAGTTACCATATCTTGGAGATAAATCACTATTATTTGGTTTCTATTAACTACTGTTTGAGAGCTTTGTCATGTTGTATATAATTCCGGATTTTCTCCCTCCCTAAGACCAAATCCGTTTCCTTGAAAGCTTTCTAGCATGTCTATGAACAAAGCATGGTACAGTATAATCAGAAATATATAATTCCATTGTCAAAGTAAAAATTAGAGGGGAAAATGCATTGGAGGAACAAATCCATAGACAGAAAATAGTGTTTATGGAACATTATGTATAAGAGAAGAAAAGATTAAGAACAAATGCATATCATATTGTTCCTTTATATGCATTTGTGATTGTACAATAACTCCTTAATAAAAAATAAAAAAAAATAAAAAAGAAACAGAAGAAAAGAAACATGAGAGAGACTTTGGCAGATTTTTGGACTTCTGTGGGACAACTTCCTTTCTTTTTTTCCCCTCCTCTCTTCTCATCTCTATCCCAGACTTTGGCATTTGAGCTTCTTCCCTGTCTTTTCTCCATTTTCTGGTTTGTATGGGCTATATAGAGAAGCAGCTATTCTTTTCCTAAAGGGAGGTTTCCCTTTTTGGTACCAGGGATTGAATCCAGGGCCCCTTAACCACTGAGCCACATCTTCCACTTTTTTTTTTTTTTTTTTTAAAGAGAGAGGGACAGTGAGAGAGACAGAGAAAGAGAGAAACAACTTTATTTAGTTTTTCACATGGCCTTAGTTGCTCCAACACTTAGCTGTGTACGTGGTGCTGGGGTTTGAACCTGGGTCCTCGTGCTTGCCAGGCAAACGCTGAAACCGCTGAGCCACCACTCCAGCCCATCTTCAACCCTTTTTATTTTATTTTATTTATTTTCTTTTAGAGAGAGAGGGACGAGGGGCGGAATCAGTTTTCTTTAATTTTTCGTTTGGCTTTCGTTGCCATGTACACACTATTGTGTACACAGTGCTGGGGTTTGAACCTGTATTCTTGCACCTGCCTTGCATGCAAGGCTAGCGCTGAAACCACTGTGCAACTGCTCCAACCTGAGCCCTTTTCATTTATTTTTTTTATTTTGTGATGGACTATTCCTAAGTTACTTAGGGCCTTGCTAAATTGCTGAGGCTGGCCTTGAATTTGTGATCCTCCTGCCTCATTAACCTACCAAACCACCGAGATTTCAGGATGCACCACTGCACCTGGCCTAAAAGGATGTTTCTGCTTTCTGATCAAGATTATGTCCATGTCGTCCAGCTGTTGGGCCTAGTTTTACCCTTTAGCATAGCTCTAAACTGTTAACTCTCTTTAACTTGGTCTTGCATATATTCCATTGCAGTCTTTATGTTATCTCCAAGTTAAATCAATTATAAGTTACAAGCTTCTTCCTTGTTAAGAGAGGGAAAATGAAAAGAATTAGATGGATGATTGGGATGTGTGTATTGTGCATTAAGCAAGTTTTTCTAATGATGTTCTAATGATACTTATCTGCAGTTTAGACCTCAGTTTTGCATCGGTAGACTTATTATTTTTTTTTTTTCAGATGACTGAGGACATTTTAATTAAGACATTTCTAAAAGGAGAGTGGCTTTGAGTTTGAAAAGATTTGCCTAAAGTAATTTTTTTTAGATGTATTTCTATCCATGTTCTTCCTTTTATCCTAGAGTCAGTTTTATTTATTTATTCATCTGGTTTATAGTTTTTTCCAACACTTAGTTGTGTATATGATCTTGGGATTTGAACCTGGGGCCTCATGCATGCCAGGCAAGTGCTCTGCCACTGAGCTACCACTCCAGCCCCCATCTGCTTTCTTGTTTTGTATCTACTGACAGGATACAGAATCCTTTCTGTTTGTTTGTTTTGGTACTGGATATTGAACCTAAGATCTCTTAACCATCAAGCCACATTCCCAGCCCTTTTTATTTTTTATTTTGAGACAGGATCTCACTAAGTTGCTTAGGGTCTCATTAAATCGTTGATGCTGGCCTCTAACTTGTAATCCTCCTGCCTTAGCCTCTGGAGTTGCTGGGATTACAGGCGTGCACCACCATGCCCAACTCCCAGCCCTTCTTTTTTATTTTGAGAAAAAAAAAATGCCGAATCTGGCTTCCAACTAGTGGTCCTACTGACTCAGCCTCAAGTAGCTGGTACTGTGGGCTCCTTATATCTTTATAGTAGCTCCTTGAATATTTAGCAAATCAGCTGAGGTCAGCGTTTTAATTGGGAGTAGTGTATTTCTGAAATCAAGGATGCTAATCTGGACAGTCCCCTGTTTTGTGATATTGCTGGAGTCAGGTCTCTAACTCCAAATTCTTTTTAGTGTGAATCCAGGGACCACAGCATCTCTGGCCCTGTAACCTGGTTTCCCTGGTGCTCCAGTCAGTAGGGAGACCACCAGGCAAGTGCTCATTTGCCTTCAAGGGAAATGTGATCCTGATTATCCCTGCCAGCAACAGGAGGATTATGTGGATTAAAAGAAATCCATGGGTAATCCAAAAGCTTTATTTTAAACTATGGTTTAACCACATTCCTGACCAGTTTGTCCTTGCATTTCTAATAACTAATTTATAATATTTACAATTGCACATTCTGATAAAATTTACAATTACTAATTGTACTCCTGTTATTTAGGAGTAGTGGCAGTGGTGACTGAGATAAGATGGAAGGGGATCTAAGGAGTTAGATAATAACCAGCAGTGCCCAAATAATTGGGTGCTGACTGGGTGGTTTCCTGCAATGCTTGTTAGACCTTGAAGACCTGAATTCCATGAATTCCTTACCTGCTGAGCCACTGGAAGGAATTTGAAGTGACTGTCAACAAGAGGTCAAACTCCCTTTTGACACATTTGTTCTTTACCTAGTTCAAATGTTTGAACTTTTGTGATCTAAATAACATTTCAGATTATCAGAAGTATAAATTTAACCCAATTTGGAGTTTTTAAAAAATAGTTTATTTGAAATAACCTATTAATAGTTTTCATAGGAATAAATAACATGAAGGCCTGCCATTTGAAATATGAGTGATGCTTAGTTTTTGTATCTAGTTCACTACTGTCTCTTATGGTAACACGGTGATTAGTTTCACTAAATTGTTGAAATATCATTTCAATTTATTCCTTTTGTATGTGTGTACACACATAGGACTGGGGCCAACCCAGGCCTCAAGCATTCAAGGCAAGTGAAGATCTATTTAGCCACACCCCCAGTCCCATAAAAATATGTATTTTTTTTTTTTAGAACTTGGGGCCTTGTGCATGCTAGGCAAGCACTCTGCCACTGAGCTAAATCCCCAACCCCCAAATTATGTATTCTTGAACTATGGATTTAGTATTGGTCTTGTATTTAGATACTATTAAATTGAGTGCTTATTTTATAAACCGTTGCAAATTGCTACTGTTATATGAACAAAAATGTAATTAGTTAAAACATGTCTTTGCCAGATGCAGTGGTGCTTGTCTGAAATCCCAGCAGCTTGGGAGGCTGAGGCAGAATTGTAAATTCAAAGCCTCAGCAATTTAGTGAGGTCTTCAGCAATTTAGTGAGACCCTATCTTAAAACAATAAAAGGCTGGGGATGTGACTCAGTAGTAAAGCACCTTTGGGTTCAATCTCTAGTACCAAAATAATAATAATGATAATAATAATAATAATAATAATAAAATAAAGTATATCTTTCTGGTTGCGTATTTTCAAAAGTTAGGTTCCATATTTATGAGCTGTATAGATATTATTCCCTTAACTGAGATTCTTTCTGTAAATTTTTTTTTACTGAGCCACATCCCCAGCCCTTTTTGTATTTGATTTTTGAGACTCATCTAAGTTGTTTAGGGCCTTGCTATGTTGCTCAGGCTGGCCTTGAACTTGCAGTTCTCCTGCCTCAGCCTCCTGAGTTGCTGGAATTACAGGCTGAGTCACTGCACCCAACTCCATAGATGATTGTGGTGGAAGCTCCTGAGGTGAACTGGTCGGCATTCTGTTAGCATAGTTATTTTATGCACTGTGTTGTGAGGAAACAAAGGGGAAGATGGTTGCTGGCTTCAGACAATTCGAGGTCAGTTGGAATTATTTGCTTTTGTTCTTTTTGATGGCTGTGGACATTTCACATTTTCTTTGGGAATCATGAGATGTCTTGGCTCTTACTGTACAACGTCTCACATTCTGGTGTTAACATTGTTCTCTAACAGTAGCTTCTGGATTTTAGCTCGTTCTGCCTGCAAGGTGTCTCGTCTCCTTGTGATTTGTATATGATGAACTAGTAATTATACTTGTCTACTTTTAATTGCCATGTTTTTAAGGCCTATACTAACCATATGTTTTATATTCTTACATAGCTCTATAATATTTTCCAACTAGCAAGAATTATTTCACCTATAACTTAGGAAGAATTCACTTTCTTCTCCTGGAGTCCCAGGTAAATTTTTTTTTTTTTTTTTTTTTTTTTTAATAAAGAGAGAGGGACAGTGAGAGAGACAGAGAAAGAGAGAAAACACTTTGTTTAGTTTTTCACATGGCCTTAGTTGCTCCAACACTTGTTGTGTATGTGGTGCTGGGGTTTGAACCCAGGTCCTCCTGCTTGCCAGGCAACTGCAGAAACCGCTGAGCCGCTGCTCCAGCTCCCTAGGCAATTATTTTTAAACTGGTGATTTCTCTAATTCTGTTATATTTTGAGTATTGTTAGCAGTTTCCTTTTATGGCCATTTGCTATTTAAAGCTATGATTGTCAATATAGCTTATTATAAAACTTATTAGAAAAAAGTTTATTAGGAGAACTCTGGGTGTCTTACTATATATCAAATCAGGCAGACTAAAAATGACAAATATTTATTGGGTGCTTACTTTCGTGGCAGGCGATGGTAAGTGCTCTCTCTTACCATAAGTGTTATGTCCATAACAATCCTCTAATGAAGGTACTGTGACATTCCCACTTAAGAGATGAGGAAACTGGGCATGATGGCACATGCCTGTAAACCCAGCTACTCTAAGACTGAGGCAGGATGATCACAAGTTCAAGGACAGTCTCAGCAACTTAGCAAGTCCCTGTCTCAAAATAAAAAGGGCTTGAAGTGTAGCTCATAGATAGAATACTCCTCCATTTGGGGGGAAAAAGAGAAATGAGCAATTTGAACTTACAAGAAGTTAGCATGCCTAGTGGCACAAAGCATTTTTTCTTTTTTCAAAGAGAGAGATGGACAGTGAGAGACAGAGAAAGAGAGAATCACTTTTATTTAGTTTTTCATGTGGCTTTTGTTGCTCGGACACTTCATTGTGTATGTGATGCTGGGGTTCAAACCTGCATCCTCTCGCATGTCAGGCAAGTGCTGTGACTGCTGAGCCACCACTCCAGCCCCTGCCACAGAGCTTTTAAGTGGGAGAGTCGGTTTTCAAATCTAGGTTTGTCTAACTCTAGAATTTATGCTTTTGATTGATTAGCTCATACATTTCTTTATGTCTTAAGTTCTGAAGGTTGAAAGGGACTATATACATTTAAAGTGTTTCCAAATGTAATAATATATATTATAATTACTGTGTATAATTTATGTATTATAATTTTATAATACCTTATGTATTTGGAAACAGGAAGCAGTTTTCCAGTCATAGAGCCGTTAACTTACTACTTAATTTTTTCCCAGTGGTGGGGATTGAACCCAGGAGCACTGTTCCACTGAGCTATATCCCCAGCCCTTTTGATTTATTTTGAGACAAGTAGAGGCTTGCTGAGTTGTTCAGGCTGTCTTTGAACTTGAGATTCTCCTGCCTCAGCCTCCTGAGTTGCTGGGATTATAGGCATGCGCCACCACGTTTGGCCACAATTGAACTTTAATGAGTGTGCCTCTTTCCATAGGCATAGTGGACTTGAATTGAGTGTTCTTAAATTGGGACAGACTCACTTTTGCTTTTTGTGAGTTTGAGCTATCCTGTTGACAAGTAATATTAACGATTCACAAATATTAGTTACCTAATCCTTCTTTAGTGTTATTTCCACATTTTAAAAATATGTGTTCTTTTATAAAAAGAAAAATGTGAGCACTTAGAACAAGAAAATTCTCTTAGCAGATCCATGTAATTATTTTCAGGTAACCACTAATTTTGAATTCATATAGAAGTAATGGTTTCTGTAAATGAGGATCATGGTCATGAAATTACATATGTTATTTGTTCCTTACTAGGCATGAAGATTTAAAGCTGCTGAAATACTGTCCGTTTTGAAAACAAACTATTTAGAAATCTGAAACAGTCTGCTGCTTGACTAAGTATGCTAAACATGGCACCTGATTTCTGTAAAAGATTTTTTTTTTTTTTGTGCCCAGGGGGCTCTCTACCACTGCTCTGCATCCCCAGCCTTTTTTACTTTATTTTCGGGCAGGGTCTTGCTCTTAAGTTGTGTGTGCTGGCCTTGAACTTGGGATCCTCCTGCATTAGTCTTGAGTTAACTGGGATTGTGTGCAGCACCATGCCTGGCAGGGAAAGAGACTATTTCCGTATTTTCACTTTAATATACAGTGTATTATGTGTGGGTATGTGTATAATGTATGTATGTGCATATACATAAATGTGGTTAATTTTAGTTTAACAGATCTTTATTTTGTCCTTGTCCTTATGGAGCTTTTTAAAAAATTTTTTATTAATAAGTTGAGTTATTGTACAATCATAAATGCATATAAAGTGGGGCTGGAGCAGTGGCTAAGTAGTTACGTTGTTTGGCATGCGCGAAGATGCAGGTTTAAACCCCAGCACCACGTACACAACAAAGTGTTGGAGCAATGAAAGCCACATGAAAAATTAAATAAAATTCTCCTTTTCTCTCTCTCATTGTCCCTCTCTCTTAAAAAAAAATGCATATAAAGTAACAATATGATATGCATATGTTCTTAAACCAAAATTAGCCCCACATCGCCCACATCCCAGTCTCTTGATTCTTCTATATTTTGCCCCTACATTCACAGAGCTTTTATTCTAGTGCTAGAATGAGCCCTGGGCCAGCAGTATCAACATCACATGGAACTTTACTAGAAATACAAATTTCCAACCTCCTTCTCAGACCTTGAATTAGAAATTCTGGTGGTGGAGCCCAGCATTTCTTTGAACACCCTCTAGGTGATTCTGATAACTTGCAGAAGTTTGTGAGCCACTGATCTAGTTGTAGATATATATTAATCAAATAACCCCCCAAATAAATTTAATTACTAGTTATGATGGTGGCTGTGAATGAAAAGCACCTGGCATAATGAGAAGATTGGGCAGGAAATCCTGATTTAGTCTTCAGGTTCAGGGACAGTTCCCAGAGGGGGGTGATGTTTGAATTGAGATGTGAATGATGAATGAGCAAGGTCAGTGGTTCTCATCTGGGGTGGGACAGTTTTAGGGGCCATTTCAGAAATGAGAGTTGAGGTAGTTTTGGTTGTTATGATGATTGGGGGATGTACTGGCATTTAATATGCAGAGTCCAGTCTTAGCTTTAGTAATATATAGAATGGTCTTACAAAACAAAGATTTATGGGTTAGTCTTTTGTTACTGAGATAAAATACCTGAGATAATTAACTTTTAAGTAGCAAAGGTTTATTTTGGCTCACGGTTTTGGGGGTTTCAGTCTGTGACCCATTTGCCTTATTGCTTTGGGCCTGTGGAGCATATCATGTCAGGAGTGTGCTTGGAGCATGTGGCAGAGGAAGCTGCTCACCTCATGGTAGCCAGGAAGCTAAAGAAGAGAGAAATAGAAGGGGTAGGTTTCTAATATTCCCCTTAAGGGCATACTCCCACTGAACTAACCTCCTTGTAACAGACACTGCCTCTTTAAAGTTCTGCCATCTGTGGGACATGATGGTGCATGCCTGTAATCCCATTGGCTTGGGAGGTTGAGGTAGGAGGATCACAAGTTGGAGGACAGCCTCAGCAATTTAGTGATTTAGTGAGGCCCTAAGCATCTTTTTTTTTTTTTTTTTTTAAAGGAGACAGAATCAATTTTATTTAGTTTTTCATGTGGCCATAGTTGCTCCAACACTTAGTTGAATGTGGCGCTAGGGTTCAAACCCGCCACCTTCCACATGCCAGGCAAGCACTGTAACCACTGAGCCACTGCTCCAGCCCTGGCCCTAAGCATCTTTGCAAGACCCTGTTCAAAAAATAAAAAGGACTGGGGATGTGGCTCAGTAGTTAAGTGTCCCTAGGTTCATTCCCCAGTACCAACAAACAAACAAGCCTCACATTCTACCGCCTTCCTGTAGTGCTAGCAGCTGAGTACTGAGCCTTCGACACATGGCCTTTGTGGGACCTTCAGGATCCAGACTCTAGAACCGCGGTGTCCTGTGGGGCCTGCCTTCTCATTTCATGTGGGTGAATACCTGTTTGTTTATCTCAGCCTCTAACAGTGGTTCTCAACTCTGGCTGCACAATTAGAGAGCTTTTAAAAGATGCTGAGATGGGTTGGGGAGGTAGCTCAGTGGTAAAGGGCTTGTGGCCAGCCACAGGAATTTAGCAAGACCCTGTCTCAAAATAAAAACAAAAGGGTAGGGTTTTAGTTCAGTGGAGTGTCCCTGGGTTCTGTCCCCAGTGCCATAAAACAACAACAGCAAGATGATGAGGCTGCCCCCAGACAAACTGCTCCAGAACCTTTCAAAGAATCCCTAGGTATCCGTGTCATTTGAAGCTTTCCTCCTTATTTCAAAGTGCAGCATAGGTCGAGAGTCACTGGCCTAGGACTTAGCTTGATTTTACACATAATAAAATACTGTGGGGCTTGGTTTTAATAGATACTCAACTTTCCAAGAATGCGATTGCTTCATAGATGTAGGGAAGATTATGCTTTGGTTTGTTAAGAACCACACTGAATTATTTTTCTAAGCTTCGTGTCACTAATGGCATGTGCTGGCAGTGCTGTTATTTTTTTTCCTCCCCTTTGTTTTATTCAGGGCCAAGGATTGAACTTTGGGCCTTGCACATGCTAGGGGAGTGCTCTGCCACTGAGCTAAATCCTCAACCCCTTCCAGTGCTATTTAATCACCAGGATGATACACGTGTCTCTTTGACCTTTGTAGCCATCACATTTTTTTTTCATCTGGTTTTTGTTTTTTCTTCACTTAATTGTGTATATGCTGGGGATTGAACCCAGGTCCTCATGCATGCCACGCAAGTGCTCTGCTGCCGAGTCGCCTCTCCAAGCCCCTAGGTATTACACTTAGAAACTGTAGGTATTGATGCAAACATTGGACTGCCGTTTTATGACTTCTAATGTAGTTGTACTAGAATACTTACCATTAGCATGTGCATTATTTTATGGTAAATTATATTTCTATTTGTCCATTTTGTTATAGTTAGAACTCTATGTAACATATGTATTCATAATTGTTTAAAGTTTAGTTTGTATTAACTATAGATTTTGTTTCAAATGGTTAAGGCGATGTTAGGAAATATTATTTTAGAAAGGGAGCAATGGCTTCACATGGCTGAGAACTCCTAGGGTAGATTAAGGGCTGCTCTTTGGTGGAGGCAGCCTGGCATTTTGGAGTAACTAAAAGGCCATGTATAGCCTGAAAGGAGTGAGGGGGAAGAGACGTGTATAAGTAAAGGATGTGTAAAATGAGCCAACCAGGTAGTGAATGCTCAGAGTAGTGTCAGTGAGATGTGGCTCAAATGGCATTCTGAAAGCACTGGCATTTACTGTCCCATAGAGTATATTTTCTTAGATTCCAGGTGTCAAGTCTGGAGGGAAAAGACCAAACTTTGCCTATCAGTACACAGTGTTAGTGTAGCTGTCAGTCAGCCAGTTGTCGAGGTGACTTATCAGCCAGCCGCTTGGCTCAGTCATGACTTGTGTCATAAGAGAAATGGCAAAGTGAAGTTAGTGCTGTCAGAACACAGTCAAATCAATCGTAACTAAAACACCAATTTACTTAGATGTCTAGGAATCGTAACACGGCAGAACGCACATCACAATAGTCCATATTCCACACGCACCAGCTGTGCCACTGATGTTGCTTATACCACCGCCAGTCCAACATCACGGTGCGTGTGTGCTGCCAGGTTTCTTTGATTTCCTTTAATTTGAAGCAGTTTTGTTTTTGTTTTTTTGCTTTTCTAGGCAAGTGTTCTACCACTGAGTTACATCCCCAACCCTTTTAACTTTTTATTTTAAAAGAAGTCCTTGAACTTATGATCCTTCTCCTTTAGCCTCCCAATTAGCTGGGATTACAGGTGTGTGCCACTGTGCCCAGCTGTTAATTTATACTTTATTTTTTGCTTGAATCAGTTGTCGTCATGGCTGCAAAGTAGTGATAAATGAGACAATCAGTTTTATTTAGTTTTTCCTCTGGTTTTTGTTGCTCTGACACTTTGTTGTGTATATGGTGCTGGGGTTCAAACCCACATCCTTGCTCGTGCCAAGGTCCTTGCGTGACCGCCAAAGCCACCATTCCAGCCCCAGTGATAAACTTTTAAAGGCTGGCAAAATGCAAAACTGACTTTTTTTTTTTAACATTCAGCTAACAAATAGGAAAAACAATTTCTACATGTGTATTAATATAAAACCAAGCCAAAAAAGGCAAGGTTTAAAATACAAAGAAGCGAATAATAATTATTAGTATATCAATAATATAAAGCCTTCCTAAAAGCATAATTTAGAAATTTTGTTTTGTTTTTGTTTATTTGTGTCACTGGGTATTGAACCCAGGGCTTTGGGGGCATGCCAGGGAAGCATTCTACCAATAAACCACACTCCCAGCTCAAACTAGATTTTTTTTTTTAAGAGAGAGTCAATTTTTATTTTTTCATCTGGTCTTTATAATTCCTTCATTTATTGTATATGTGGTGCTGGGGATTGAACCCAGTCCTTGTGCATGCCAGGCAGGTGCCCTACTGCTGAGCCACCTCTATAGCCCAGAAACAATAATTCTTTTCTTTTTCTTTTTCTTTTTTTTTTTCATGTGGCTGGAGCTGTGGCTCAGTGGTTGCGGCACAGACTTGGTATGCACAAGGATGCAGGTTCAAACCCCAGCATCACATTTGCAACGGAGTGTCAGAGTGACAAAGGCCACATGAAAAACTAAATAAAACTGATTCTCTCTCACTGTCCCTCTTTCTCTTAAAGAAAAAAAAAAAGAATACTATTGAACTAAACATTAATTCTCAGGAAGTTAAAATTTATTTTTTTTAACCACTGAGCCACATCCCCACATCCCCAATGCTTTTTATTTTTAATATAGGTCTCCCTAAGTTGCTTAGGGTCTCCTAAATTACTGAGGCTGGCTTTGAACTTGTGATCCTCCTGCCTCAGCCTCCCAGGCTGCTGGGATTATAGACCTGTGCCACCATGCCCAGCAAGAAATCAAGATTTGATTATAAATTACCAAATGATGAAAGCATATTTGAGAGTCTGGAGCCAGATGAAGTTTTAAATTCTAACAAAGCCCAACTTGCCTGTTTTCCCTCCATGGAAAATGCTCATAGCCAAACCCTAGTTGACTAGATTTTCTTCTAAATGTTTTATGTTTTATATCAAAGATTTTGAGCTTCTTTTAACTAAGATTTTTACTGTTGTTAGTAAGTAATATATTTTGGCTTTTTTGTCTCCTTTAGTGTCTTGGATAGGACGTAGATGCCAGTTAAAAGTTTCATAGTTAGAGAAATTTTTTTCCTAAATATTTTCTAGTTTTGTTTTTTTTTTTTTTTAAAGAGAGAAGGACAGCGAGAGAGTGAGAAAGACAGAGAGAATCCATTTTTATTGAGTTTTTCATATGGCTTTCGTTGCTCTGACACTTGGTTGTGTATGTGGGTGCTGGGGTTTGAACCCGTGCACCCAGGCAAGCGCCAGGCAAGCGCCGTAACCACCGAGCCACCACTCCAGCCCCAATATTTTCTAGTTTTAATGTTTTACATCAGAGATAATCTTTTTCTTTGTTCCTTTTTAAATTTTTTTTTTGTACTAGGAATTGAACCCAGGTATGCTCTACCAACTGAGCTACATCCTCAGTCCTTTTTATTTTATTTTCTTCATTTGAGATAGATTTCTTACTGAGTTTCTCAGGCTGGCCTTCTGCCTCAGCCCCCTGTGTCACTGGCATGCGCGAGGATGCAGGTTCAAACCCCAGCTCCACGTACACAATGAAGTGTCAGAGCAAGGAAAACCACGTGAAAAACTCAATACAGTTGATTCTGTCTCTCTCTCTCTCTTGCTGTCCCACTCTCTAAAAAAAAAAAAAAAAGCAGCAGCTCTGTCAGCTTCAGATTGCATCTGGAGAAAATAGACCTGTCTTCTCCCCACCCTCCTCAGTCTGGTTAGGGTGAGACGTAAGTAATCAGCACTGGAGGTAACAAGTAATAGAATGCTTAAACTAAACAGCTTTGTTCCCCCAAGCGGCTGCTCTGTTCCTGGAGGCACTGCAGTACCAGGTGGATGTGTGGAGTGGACAGAGCAAGCTCCTCTTCCATCTCCTAGTTCTAAAAATCCATTTAATATATTGTCCTTGGGTAGAGGATGTATAAAATATTAAATTGATTAGAACAGATACTACTCTTGATCTTAACCAAAAGGCCAAGAAGTGATCAAACATGGTTTATTTATTTATTTTTTTTAAGAACAGCACAGTTATGAGGAGATCAAGTCAGAGTGGTCTGGGGTGGTAAAGAAGGATTCTGGAAGCCAGACTTCAATTAGGATTTTTCTTCATGACATTATATACGATTGTGTGAGAGTATGCTAAAGTGAATGTCTTTGCGTTGCGCCCTGTTTACAAGTTGTGGTAACAATGAGAAATGTTTGGAGTTTTAACTACTATAAGTTTTGATGACTGACTTGCTTTTACAATATATGGCAGAAGCTCTGCCATAGTCTCTGTTATTTTCTAAAATATTTACGGTGGTTTCTCTATGAGACACCAAGTTATTTGTTATTTTTTTAAACTTATCTAGAAAATGTAGTAACAGTATTACCTTGTTTGCAAACTTAATAATTGATACTATTTATTTTTTTATTTTTTTGGTTCTGGGGTTCAAACCCAGGGGTGCTTTATTCCTGAACTGCATCCCCAGCCATTTTTATTTTTTATTTTGAGACAGGGTCTTGCTGAATTGCTGAGGCTCATCTTGAACTTGTGATCCTCCTTCCTCCAACTCTGAAGTTGCTGGGATTGCAGGCATATGCCAACATCCCCAACAATAACACAATGCTTTGCCAATATGGTATGAACCGTCAGTGAGCTGTGGCCACTGTTCAGACCTTCAGAGTGCCACATTTGTTCTGCTGAGAGTTCGGGGATTTCCTAGGTATACAAACTGCAGAGCCTTTCTGAATATCATGACAGAGCCCCTGCATTTTACAGGCTCGTTTCACAGTTGAGAATGGAGGCCCAGAAAAGATCAGCTCTGGAGCATGAATGCTGCAGGGGCTCCCTAGAGCTGTTGAACTGAAGGAGCTCAGCGTGGCTCTTCCCTCCACACCTGAGCATCTTCTGAGGGTTCTTCTGCTCTTTGCTCTTGTGGCACCTTGACCCAGTCTCACGGAGGTCCTCACTGAAGAGGAGTTGTCTTCACTGCCACAGTGCTGCTTCAGCGTCTGAGGAGCAAGTCTAGATATGTTGGTCGCTTATCAAGGAACTAGGCCAGGTGTCTTCAGCAAGAGAGACAAGTGTGTCCTGTCTTCAGTAACATAAGTGTTTAGTTGGGTTGTGAGGGTAGGTTTCATCACAGAAGTGTGAGGAGGCACGGATTTGAAAGCAGATGCAGTTTAAGGCAGGAACTTATCGCTTGGGCGTATGCTCAGTGCTGGGATCAAACCCAGAGCCCTGTGTATGCTAGGCAGGTACTCTGCTGCTGAGCTACACCCCATCTCCATTTTTAAAATTATTACTTAATGAAATTTAAAATGCACGTGAATGTCATAAACTGAGGATACCTGTTTGTATTCTTTCCTAATTGTCAGTGAGCACCACTGTCCGTGCCTTGACAGTACTTCTCCCCCACCTGTTAAACAATAGTTTGTCTCCTAGCAGAGGTATATGCTTTTTATTGAGTCAGAAGACAGAGCAGTGGTATTTGTTTATAGTTTAAAATGATTTTTAGGATCTGCTTTCCTCGTTCCCTCAGGGCTGTACTTTGAAAATGTCTTATCAGGTCTTTATATATTCTTCATTTCACTTCTGGCATAGTAATTTATCATTATTTATTTATTTCCACTAAAGAATTTGCCATGCGAAGGCCTGCTTCACTCACATACACCTTTCATATTAGAGTATGTGGATGCTTTCCTATATTTGCCATTTATTAATGGGACATTTATTGAGAGGCTGTTTCTTTATCCTGTGTGAGGCACTGGGAATGCAAAGTTGAAGAAGGCTCATGGGCTTTAAGGAACTTTGAGAGACACAGATAATCCTAATAAGGTGTTGTGGTAAGTGCAAGTGATAGAACCTAGGCAGGTTACATTGGAACACAGAACAGAGCAGTGGTTGATTCTCAAAGTATGGCATTCCTGATCCCTGAACTCTTTCTAGAGGGTCTGCAAGGTCAAAACTTATCTTTAAAACAATACTAAGATATTATGTGTCCTTTTTTTCTATCATTCTCTCACAAGTGTACAATGGAGTTTTCCAGCAACAGTAAAACTTGTGATATCTCAACAAATGATAATCTAGTTGTCCTCTATGAAACCAGACATTAAGCAAATTTGCAGAACTGTTAACAGTGTCACTGTTATCACTAAGTGATTTGTTTTGAAAAATATAGCTTCTAAAAATAAAATGTCACCTGGCATGGTGGCACACATCTGTATTCCTAGCAACTCGGGAGGCTGAGGCAGGAGGATTGTAAATTCAAGGCCAGCCTCAACAATTTAGTGAAGCCCTAAACAATTTAGCGAAACTCTGTTTCAAAATAAAAAATAAAAAGGTCTGGGGATATAGCTCAGTGGTAAAACACCCTAAACAACTTAGCAAAACCCTGTTTCAAAATAAAAAATAAAAAGGGCTGGGGATATAGCTCAGTGTTAAAACACCCTGGGGTTAAAATCCCCAGTGCTGGAAGGAAGGAAGGGAGGAAGAAAGGAAGGAAAAAAGGAAAAATGCCAACTGGATATGGTGGTACACGCCTGTAATCCTAGTAACTCAGAAGTCTAAGGCAGGAGGATTGCATATCGAGGCCAGTCTCAGCAGCTAAGTGAGGCCCTAAGCCACTTAGCCGCTGTCTCAAAATAAAAAATAAAAATGGTTGGGGATGTGGGTCAGTGGTTAAGTGGTTTATCCATAAAATTGAATAATATTCAGCTATTAAAAAGTAATGTTCCAGTATGTGCCACATCGTGGATGAACCTTGAAAACATTGGGCTGAAATACATGGGCTTTCTTCCTCCCCACTGTCTCCCCCAAGGGAAAGTTGTTTTGTTTTTTTTAATCTTCGTATTATGACCAACATTTAAATTAAATTTTTTTTAAATTGGGGATTGACCCAGGGGTGCTTAACCTCTGAGATACACCCCCCAGCCACTTTTTATTTTTTATTTTGAGACAGTCTTGCCCTTGCTTAGGGTCTCACTGAGTTGCTGAGGCTTGCCTCAAACTTGACATTCCCTCCTGAGCCTCCCGAGTTGCTGGGATTACTGGAGTATGCCACTGCATCCAGCAAGATTTGATTTTTTTTAAAAATTAATTTTCAGCCAGTAATAGTTTACCACAGATAATCTTTGCAATAATCGGTTTTATTTTATGTGAGCTGTGTTTATCAAGTGTTTTTCCTGGGTCATATTTTAGAATTTAGTTTTACATTGGAGAATGATGTCAGTATCTGAAATTTCAAATTCAGCCCTTCTATACTCTTCCAGTTATTTTATGTGCCAAATATTTACTCTGCTATTCTATTTGGTGGACAAAGAGCAAGGGTTGTTTTCAGAGTTAAAACTTCAGGAACAAAGTCATTCAGTTAGGTTTGTGAGAACTGATCATTCATCCAGCCACCCTTTCATCCACCCATGCATTCATGTATTCATGCATGCATGCATCTGCACACCCAGTCTACTCAAGGTGTTCTCAGCCAGGCCAGTTTTGTCCTCAGGGGACATTTGGAAATGCCTGGAGACATTTTTTGGCTGCTATAATGGGGAAATGTTACTGGCATCTCATGGGTAAAGGCCAGAGATGCTGTTAAATGTCCTTCCATAAACTCATGGGGCAGTCCTCACCAACATATGAGTGACTTAAAATGTTGCTGTTACCAAGCTTAAGAATCCCTCTTTTAACACAGCTATTCACCCACCACCCATCCATCTAAATGTTTTTTTTTTTTTAAGAAGTATATTTTTTTTAAGAGAGAGGGACAGTGAGAGAGACAGAGAAAGAGAGAAACAACTTTATTTAGTTTTTCACATGGCCTTAGTTGCTCCAACACTCAGCTATGCAGGTGGTGCTGGGGTTCAAACCCAGGTCCTCATGCCCGCCAGGCAAGCACCGAAACTGCCGAGCCACCGCTCCAGCCCCCCATCTAAATGTTTATTGAGCACCTGTAACACAATGTCTCCCAGTCTTGACTGCAAGTCAGAATCAGCTATGGAGTGTAGAAAACATACAAGTGAGAGGACATCATCACCGCCAGATTTTTATTTTTATTTATTTTTATCGCGTTCCCTCTGCCCGCAGAGAAGACGCGACACGTGGTTAGGTTGGGAGAGCTTTATTTGGTCGACCTTCTTCTTCTTCCTCTCTCTTCCCTTCTCCTTCCCCAACTCCCTCTCCCCGGAAATCCGCCCACATATATACAGCTCACAGCACACGTGACCAATAGATTCATATGCACCAATGGGCTTCTGACTTTTCCCTAAATGCTACGCAAGCGCACTACAGCCAGCTTCTACTTCCTCAAAGAACTGGGTGGGGCCCTAGCCTCAGGCGCCATCTTGGCATGGCGGATCCCGCTCCCGACATATTTTTTATTTTCACAAATGCTAGGCAAGTGTTGTATCAATGAGCTATATCCTTAATCCCAAATATTAAGATTTTTATATTCTGAAACCATTGAAGTATATGGGGTCCCGGTTCAGGGTAATGTAAATGTTCTAAAATTGATGGTGGTTATGATTCCATAACTGAAAATACTAAAAACTACTAAAACCTTGTATACTTTAAGAGTGATAATTTCATATGTGATATAATTTTGCATGTGATAATTCATACGTTCACAAAATTTACTCATATTTATATATTCCAAAATATATACAGTCTTTTTTTTTTTAAGAGAGAGGGAGAGAATCAATTTTTATTTATTTTTTCATCTGGGCTTTGTTTCTCCCACATGTATTATGTACATGATGCTGGGGTTTGACCCAGGTCCTCCTGCGTGTCAGGCAAGCACCATAACCACTGAGCTACTGCTCTAGCCCCTATACCAGTCTTTTATCAGATATTATTTGCAAATATTGTCTCCCATTTTATTTATTTATTTTTCAGTACTGGAATTGAACCTAGGGCCTGAAATATGCTAGGAGGCACTCCACCAAGGAGCTATAGTCCCAGCCTTTTTTTTTTGTTTTTTTTGAGATAGACTCGTGCTAAGTTGTCCAGAATGGTCTTGAACTTGTGATTCTCCTGCCTCAGCCTCCTGGTTAGTTGGGATTATAGGCAGGTGTGAGCCATCACACCTGGCTCTTCAACCTGTATTCAAAATGTGTAGACTTGTAAGCAATTAAATATCATATAAGTAGTGCAATTTCAATTTTGCCTGTTTAGATTAATATTTCTGTTCAACCTTTTCTTTTTTTGTAGTGCATCTTCTAATCTGAAAAAGTCTTCCATGAACAATAAGTAATGCTGTCTATTCTCTAAAAGAATGAAATGGGGACTATCATTTTGAGGTAAGTATCAATTTTATATTTTTAATTTCTTTTATTATTTTTCCAGAAGTTAAATATAGAAGAAAACAGTGAATATTGGTTGGATTCTAAATTTTTTAGTTAATCTCTGAGGTGGTGGTGGTGGAGAATCCTAGGCCTCCTTTAAGATAGTTTGATTATTTAGGATTATTTAACAGTTAAGAGTGGAACTTCATGATAGAAACAAGGAGATCAGTAGTGTGGAAAGCTTTTTAGAGAGGTTAATTGGAAACCGAAGAAACATGTTTTGAATTTGGTAGTTAGATTATTGATGACCTCAGCAGGGCACATTCCAGGAGGATCCTTGTGGCTGAAAATCCACTTAGAGTGGAGTGAAGAATAAAGAGGAGATGATAAAGAATGTTTGAATATTTCCGCTCTTAATTCCTTTTATGTTGTTTTTTTCAGTACTGAGGATTGAACCCAGGGCCTCACAAATGCTGGGCAAGTGCTCTACCACTGAGCTACTCACTTGAAGTCTTTTTATTATTTATTTTTGGTGCTGGGAGTTTCACACGGGGGTGTTTTACCACTGAACTACATCTCCAGCCCTTTTCATTTTTTATTTTGAGACATGGCCTAAGTTGCTTAGGGACTTGCTAAATTGCTGAGGTTGGCTTTGAACTTGGGATCCTCCTGCCTCAGCTTCCTGAGCCACTAGGATTATAGGTGTGGGTCACTGTACCTGACTTAAATGGAAGCGTTTTGAGGATGAACTGGGCTTGGTGTGTTCTAGCAGCATCAAGAGGGTAGTAAAAGTGGGATGGAGTAAGTGAGGGAGCTGGTGGTAGCAGGTTTCACCAGCATTGTGAAGGTGACAGAGGTCAAGCCAACCTGCAGACGAGGGTCAGGCCTTTGAGTTTTCTTCTGTGCAGTAACAGGGATGAAGATTCAGGAGTGAGGATGTGAGAGGGAGTAAAAGGCAAGCGAATGGCTGAAAGCTGTAACTTGTGGCTAGAAACCATGAAGTATCTGAAGGTAATAATAAGAGAAAGAGGTATACAATAAAATCGGAAGATGAGGGAAAGGTGAGTTGGTGGCTCAGGACTATAGCTCCTGATGAACAAATTCATTTGGATTTGGGTTTATTTTGTAAATTGTAGTAAAATATACATAATTCAAAGTTTATTGCTTTAACTATTTCTGAGTGTACAGTTCAGTGGCATTAAGTATATTCACAGAGGCCGCCAACGTCACCACTGTCCCTTTCAAGAACTTTTTCGTCATCTCAAATTGGAATACGAGCCCAGTAAGTAAACCTGGCTGGGAGTAAGTAGCATGGGTGAGGCCCTGGCTTCATTTCCCAGTACAACATTATCATAAAACAAAACAACTTTTGATTTGCCCCCTCTCTCCATTCTCAGGTAATCATCATTCTGCTTCTTTCTCTATGAATTTGACCATTCCAGGTACCTTGTATAAGTCATCCAATATTCTCTCTTATTTCACTTGGCATAAGGTGTATCCATGTTGTAGCATGTACAGAATTTCCTTCCTTTTAAGGCTGAATAATATTTGATTATATGTACATATACATATCACATTTTATTTATTCATTCATCTTTTGACACTGACACTGTTTTTACCTTTTGGCTATTGCAATCAGTGCTGCTATGAACAATGCTGGGAAAGCATTCTTTTTAAGATTTCCTTTTTATGGCAATTTTAAACCCATGAGAATCTCTCACTAAAATTTAACTAGAAGACAGCTTTTTAAATTGGACCTGTAACCTAGCTGTTCAGGAGGCTGAGGCAGGAAGATCACAAGTTTGAGGCCAGCCTGGGAAACTTTGTGAGACCTGTCTCACAATATAAAATAAAAAGGGTTTGGAATATAGCTCAGTGGTAGAGTGCTTGCCTAGTATGCGTAAGGCCCTGGGTTCTTTCTCCAACATGGTTCCATAAATAAAAAACAAACAGAATTACCATATGATCCAACAATCCTACTTTTTGGTGTATACCCAAAAGAATTGAAAGCAAGAACTCACCTCGGTCTTTTTCTTTTGCAGTACTGAGGATTGAACTCAGGGCCTCATGCATGCTAGGCAGGTGCTTTACCACTGAGCTTGTATCCCCAGCCCTAGATTAATTTTTTTTTTCTCAAAAGAATATAGATGTTAACCTCTTGAGCTTGGCAAGGAGAAATTTTCTCCTTGGTGTTGACTAAGTAATTGTGTAACAGTTGGGAAAAGAGAATTCCTATTTAGATGGATGATAGACTGATGAAAACTGTTAAAGGAAAATAAAAAAGGTTGATGGGATTCAGTTGCTAGGGAGTTTTCTTGAAACCTTCTCCCCTTATGCCACTATGATGAGGAAAATGTTAAGGATGGTCAGTATTATTATTTTTGTTTTGGGGATACTGGCAGTTGAACATAGGACTTTCTACCACCCAGCTCTACCACCAGCTTAGTATTGCTATTGTTATGCTTTTCCTTGGTAAATGAAATATTTTAAGTTGAAAAAGTATTAGAAACTTCTTATGTTGTATGAGCTGTGTGGAGAAAGAGTGGGGTAGTTTAAACTTGCCTTTTGTTTGCTAGTTCCTCCTCCTCTAGTTCTTTTTCTTTGCCCAGGGGTTCTTTTTCATTAGCATGTATTGAATGTTTATGTAGTTAGAAATAATGTTCATAAAGATGATATTGTTGAGTGCCTACAGTTCTGGCCCTTTGATAATGTGATGTGCTTTTTGCTTTTACTCAGAAAATAACTGTGGTCAGATTATTATACAGTCTTGCCATAGACAGTAAGGATATTGTGAAAGAAATTCGGCTGTGTGCACAGCCTGACCTTTCAAAACTGTTTATTTATTTATTTTTTTTGCTGCAAGCATCTCACTTAGGCTTTCGACTGCCACATGATAGAGGAAGTAGGACATAAAGGGCAATGTAAATGGGTGCTTTAGTGTTCTCCATATAGTTTCCAATAGAAAAGCTTGTTAGGGCTGGAGCAGTGGCTCAGCGGTTATGACTCTTGCCTAGCATGCGCAAGGACCTGAGCTCGAACCCCAGCACCACGTACACAACTGAGTGTTGTAGCAACAAAGACCACATGAAACTAAATAAAGTTGTTTCTCTCTCTCTCACTGTCCCTCTTTCTTTAAAAAAAAAAAAAAAAGAAAGAAAGAAAAAAGCTTGTTCAGTAGCTACATATGTTATTAAATACAGCTTTGCTTGTGTGGAAGGCTATTGAGTTTTGTTTGTTTTGTGGTGCCAGAGTCAAATGCTGGGCCTTGAACATGCTGTACAGGTGCTGTATTACTGAACTACATGCCAAACCCTAAGATTACTAGTTTAATGCATAAGATACAGTG
This sequence comes from Aplodontia rufa, assembly GCA_004027875.1. Classification (NCBI taxonomy): domain Eukaryota; kingdom Metazoa; phylum Chordata; class Mammalia; order Rodentia; family Aplodontiidae; genus Aplodontia; species Aplodontia rufa. The sequence goes on along the minus strand of PVKS010009512.1, from coordinate 16,008 downwards.
CGTGTGTGTGTGTGTGTGTATGTTTATTTTTGCAGTACTTGGGATTGAACCCAGAACCTTGCTTATGTCAAGCAAGCACTCTACCACTGAACTATATCTCCAGCCTTTTTATTTTTTTTTGGAACTGGGTATTGAACTCTGGGGCACTTTCCTGACCTACATTCCCAGTCCTTTTTATTTTTTGTTTTGAGATGGGGTTTCACTAAGTTGTAGAGGATCTGGCTAAATTACTGAGGCTGGCCTGGAGTTTGGAATCCTCCTACCTCGACCTTCCAAGTTGCTGGGATTAGAGGCATGTGCTACTGCATCCAGCTTTCACATTTTTATTTTCACACAGATAAAAATCTCCGGTCTGATTCTGCTCTTATTCTCTGCTGCACTGTGTTGTAGACCTACTAGTTTTTTAATTCCTCAAATTAGTATTGTTTCCCAGATTTTGCATATGTTCTTCCTCTGTTTACACACCTTATTCTATTTCCTCTTTTAAATAGAATTCATATTCATTGTGCCTCTACAATTCTTTGTGAAAGTAACAATAATTTTAGTTAGAAGTCACTAAGAGGAGAGGGAAGGAGAATATATGGATTTTAATCATGGCCTTGCAGCTATTTAATCTGTTTGACTAAATTAGTGAAGGCCAAATTGCTGTAACAAACTGAAAATTAATAATGGCTTAGCACACCAGGCTTGGTGGCACATGCTTGTATTGTCAGCACTTTGGGAGGATGAGGCAAGAGGATCACGAATTTGAGGCCAGCTTTAGCAATTTAGCAAAATTCTGTCTCAAAATTAAAAAGGGCTGGGGTTGGAGTAGTGGCTCAGCCATTTCGGTGCTTGCCTCGCATGCAAAGGACGTGGGTTCAAACCCCAGCACCATGTACGCAACACAGTGTTGGAGCAATGAAAAACTAAATAAAATTGATTCTCTCTTTCTCTCTCTCTGTCCCTTTCTCTCTCTTAAAAAGAAAAATTAAAAAGGGCTGGGTGATACCAGGCACAGTGGCACATACCTGTAATCCCAGCGGCTTGGGAGACTGAGGCAGGAGGATCATGATTTCAAAGCCTGCCTCAGCTACTTAGGAAGTCCCTAAGTGACTTACTGAGACCCTGTCTCAAAGTAAAAATGAAAAAAAAAAAATTAAAAAGGGGTGGGGATGTGGTGTTTGGGCCTCTTTGGTGGGTAGTTCTCTACCAGTTTTTTCCATCTTGTGACTTTGTCATCATCTGTGACTACTGGAAGAGGAATGAGATGGTGTAAGTTACCCATTTTTTTTTTTAATTTCTTATTTTTTTTGGTGGGGGGTTGCTAAGGATTGAATCCAGAGGTGCTTTACCACTGAGCCACATCCCTAGCCCTTTTATTTTATTTTTTTTGCGTTAGGGTCTCACCAAGTTACTTAGGGCCTCACTAATTTGGTAAGGCTGGCCTTGAAGTTGTGATCCTCCTGCCTCAGCCTGCTAAGTTTCTGGGATTACTGGCATCTGTCATCACAACCAGCTGCACATCACACTTTTTTTTTTTTTTTTTTAAAGAGAGAAGGACAGTGAGAGAGAGAGAGACAGAGAGAATCAATTTTTATTGAGTTTTTCACAGGGCATTCATTGCTCTGACACTTAGTTGTATATGTGGATTGCTGGGGTTTGAACCCGTGTACTTGTGCATGCCGGGCAAGCGCCCTAACCGCCGAGCCACCACTCTAGCCCCACATCACACTTCTTAAAAGCTCTAAACTGAACTGGCACAGGTCATTTCCACCCCACATTCCAGGGAAGAGAATTTATTACAGACCACTTCTAACTGCACAGGAAGTTGGGATGTATAATCCTCCAAGTGCTCAAGCCATAATTCCATAATTGTGGAAGAAACAAGCAGTCTCTGTCACAGTGACCTTGGTACAGTCATCTTATTTCTGTACTCAGTTTCAAATGTATAAGATAGGGGCTGGAGCGGTGGCTCAGTAGTTCAGCCCTTGCCTGGCATGTGCAAGGATGTGGCATCAGACCCAACACCATGTATGCAATGTAGTAGTGGAGCAATGAAAACCACATGAAAAAAAGCTAAATAAAGTTGATTCCATCTTTCTCTCTGTCTCTCAGTATCCTGCTCTCTTAAAAAAATGAATAAGATAGGGGATCTGTACTCTGAGGATTTATAATGTACACATTCTTCTTGCTTAGTTAGGCCTGTCTCTGAAGTCAGGGATCTGTACGGAGCACAACAGGATTGGTTTGTCTTTGGTCCATGATGTCTGGAGCCTTAATGGGAGAAGCTTGAAGTCTGAGAGGTGGAATCAAGAAGATCTTTTCATTCAGAAGGCTGGCTCTTGGTGCTGACAGTCAGCTGGGGGTGGTCAAAACACCTACACTTGACCTTTCTGTGTGTTCTGATGTCCTTACTACATAGTGGCTACTGCTTAAATGTGAGCATCCTCACATGTGTTTTAAGAGATAGCCAAGGGAAGCTGCGTCTTCTTAAACCTGGACCTGGAGATTTGTAGAGTATTATCTCTGTTGTACGTACCTGGCCAGGTAGTTATAGAGCCTAGATTCAAAGAGGTGGGGGATGTGCTTTATCTATAGGGACGAGTACAGAAGAATGTTGGAGCTATGTTTAAACACACCATGCAGTGATGGTAGAGTTGTTTTCTGTTTGTTTGTGTTTTGTTTTTAAACTCAGTGGTGGGGATTGAACCTAGGACCTTGCACATACTAGGCAAACACTCTGCCACTGAGCCACATCCCCAGCCCCAACAAACTGTTTATTATGTCCGTACAAGTCCTTTCGAGCTAGTTTTAATATTATTAGGCGTTTTAAGATTTTTTTAAAACTTTTTTCATTGCTAGTGTTTTTTCATTCAGTAGATTTTTATTCCTTTGAGAGTATTCCCAGTTTCCAGATGGTATTGGTTTTAAAGTTAAAAAGTAAAGTCAAATGAAAGATGGACCTCTAATAGAAGCTCTTACTTCAAGAAAAAAAAGTCAAGAGACAAAATGTAAGTTGTCTAAATTTTAGCCATATTCAATCTGGAGACATTTTTAATTGCTTATCTATTATATAAGTGGTATGAAATAAATACTAATATTGTTTTCTAGTTCATTTGTCCTCTTAGCCAACAGCATTTGTGAAGGTAAGCAGTGTTGGTGGTAAGAAAGTAAAAAGAAAGCTCTACTCCCCAACAAGGCAGTATTTGAAATGATGTTTTAAGAATTAGGAGGAGACATAAAAATTACGCCTTCTTTTTTCTTCTAAAGAGAGTCAGTTTTATTTAGTTTTTCATGTGACTTTCATTGCTCTGATACTTCTTTGTGTGTGTGGTGCTGGGATTTGAACCCGGGTCCTTGCACATGCCAGGCAAGTGCCTAATGACTGCGCCACTGCTCCAGTCCCAAAGTTATGCTGTTTTATTATTTTTTTTAGAAATAGATTTTTTTTTTTTTTATTTTAAAAAAGAGAGAGGGACAGTGAGAGAGACAGAGAAAGAGAGAAACAACTTTACTGAGTTTTTCGCATGGCCTTAGTTGCTCCAACACTTAGTTGTGTACGTGGTGCTGGGGTTTGAACCCGGGTCCTCGTGCTTGCCAGGCAAGCGCCGAAACCGCTGAGCCACCGCTCCAGCCCCAATTACACTGTTTTAAAAAGAATGCTATATTTGTTTTGAAACAGAAACATGATTTATTAGATTAACTTTAGTGTAATGCTGTAAGTGAAATACAGGATAGTATCCAAAAGCTAAATTTAAAGCATCAACTTAAGGATTTCAGATCTTTGGGGATGTTAGACATTGCGATATAAGATGAATCATTATACTCCAAACCATATAACTTGATACTCTTGCCGTATGCCCAGGTCATAGGCTAGGGCAGTGACAGTTTCGTGACAGGAATATTGTGGTGCTGCTTCAGGTCTTCAGGTGAATATGTTAGTCTCTTTTCAGTTACTGTAACAAAATACCTGAGACTGTGTTTCAATTCCCCCAGCAGTCTAAGGAGCACCATCTGAATGAAGCAGAGCAGACATGCCTCTCACTCAATTTTTTTTTTAGGAGACCTATGTGCTCTGGTTTAGGCTGGACACATACTGTTTGGTGTTCTATTTTTGAAATCCCCTCTCACCCAGTCAAGTGTAAGTGTGTGATGTGATGTCTTAGACTGAATACTTAGGGTATATTCATCAACTTTAAGGTTAATCATTTCTCCCTTTTTGTCCCTATGTAGTTTTCTCCTCCCGACCCCACCCCTCCTCAGTGCTGGGGATTGAATCTAGAATTCTTTTTCTGCTGAGTTACATCTCCAGCCTTCATATTTTGATGCTGGGCCTTGCTAAATTGCTGAGGCTGGCCTCAAATTTGTGATCCTCCTGCCTCAGCCTCCTGAATCGCTGGGATTACAGCCAGGCGCCACTGTGCCCAGTCCTCTCTTCCTCTTTGATAAAGGTCTAGCACTGTAGTGATGCTATCAGTTTGCTTCTCCAGGCTACTGTGTCCTCTAAGGAGGACAGGCAATGAAAAAAGAGTTGGCATCAAGGACAGGTATCTCTTCAATTTTCTGGTCTTTATTCCACCACCCCAATTTACTGTCAGTAGTAAGGGAGAAATGAAAGCTACTCACAGAAGCATTTTGTCATTCATGGCTGGATAGCTTAGGAGGAGAATTGGTCTCCAAGGAAAAGATTTAAAAAAGACATGCAACAATAAATATGTGCACAGACCAAACTTAAATCAATGTGTAAAGGAGTAATCCTGAAATGGCTTGGGAGAAATGCCAGCATTTATAGAACGCTCTTTTAATTTCATGTATTATAACTTATTTTCAAAATGACAGCAGACAGAAATAACTAAAAGGTTCAGAGCCTGGAGTGGTGCTTTTTTCCTACAGCTGTAAGCTATTTAAAATTCTTCTCGTGTTGCTGTTTGCTATCCAGATGGCTTTCTGGCACCGGTTCAGTTCCTAGATGTGAGGGCTGTTGGTTTCTCACCAGCTCCACCACACACTTGTGCAGTTTGGCTCATGACTCACTTGCCGCAGTTACTTACGGGTCATTCCTGATCATCATGATGTCACTTGTAAACAAGACCCAGAGATAATTGGGAGAAAGATTTGTTGACATTCATAGGCACATACCCTAGACTCTATTGGATCCTTTGCTACTGGTCTAAGAAACCGGAGCAGTTATCAAGATGATGAGATTTTTGTCTAAAGTATGTATCTGAATGATAGGTACAAAAATGTGTCCAACGAGCTGGGCATGGTGGTGCACATTGGTAATGCCAGCTATCTGGTAGCCTTAGGCAAGAGGATTGCAACTTTGAGGCCAGCTCAGGCAATTTAGTGAGGCCCTGTCTCAAAATAGAAAATAAAAGGCTGGGGATGTAACTGCTTGCCTAGTACGAGTGAGGCCAGCGATTCAATCCCTAGCACTGAAAAAAAAAAGTGTTCCAGTGAGCCGAAATATCTGGACATTTGCTTCACTCCCGTATTGTTACCTCAAATGGTTAAAAAGTAACGAAGGGCTCACCACGGAAGAATGGTGTGGCTCACGTCCCAGAAGGACATCCAAGGAGTCCCTGAGATGCTGGCATTATTTTATTCCTTGTCCTGCATGGTGACTTGCTGTGTAGCAGATGTTGGCTTTACAATAATTCGTTGAATCCTACAGTTAATGTGTATTTGTCCTTGTGTGTTATTTTAAACACATGTTTAAAATTAGAAGGTAAGTACCGTTTTATTATGTAAGAGAATTCCCTCAGCTAACCCAGCAAAGGCCAGAGAAGATCACTATATTATGTACTAGATATTGGTAGTAAGGTAAGGCTTTGTCCATTTATTTATTTATTTATTTATTTTTATTTTTACCTCATACACAAAAACTTAAAAGTTGTGCATATCAATGTGATACTGTGCAGTTTTACTTCAGTGCTGCGTGCTCCAATTTAAATATAATCCATTACAGATTAATCAACCTTTATCCCTTATCCTCTTCATTTTTTCTGTTTTGGGAAATAATCAGGATAGGGGGAAAGACAGGGAATTGAAACATATTTTCTTGGAACTGTGTGTCTAGTTGTAATGTTTCATGTCTTGATGACAGGGTAAACACGAATGAGATTAGAAAAGAGGAACGCAGATTGAAAGCTTGATCTCGGAAAAGTTGATTTATTAGCATTACTTAATTTAAATATTAAATATGTAAAACAAGATCATTAAATTTAAAATGGAACAAGTTAAAAGAGACTAGCTGTATATTTTGGGATAATTGACCATTAAAACTCTATTTTCTATAATTTTTGTAGAAAGACTACTAACATTCTTTAGACCTGGGAATCTACTGAATTAAATTTTGTATCAGTTTTTTAGTCTGATGAAATAATATCAATAATAATGTTCCTCTTTCTCATTAGAGTATCAGTGTTATGGATTGTAAATTTCTCTTGACATTTTTATCTAACAATAATAATTTTTAAAAAGTTGTTTGGAAGGTGAGAATTATTTAAAATTCTTTTATGCCTTTTAGTTAGATGTATGTGGTTTGTTTGAAATCATTTTGTTCAGTCAATGATTATCGGTGGAAGAAACAAGAAAAAAATAGGATGAAAAGTTGGAATTATAGAACATCATGTGTTCCGACGTTCTTATGAATTTTGACATTCACTCCATTTCTAAACCTATCCCAAGGCATAGACTATTGGTAAGATTCTGCTGCTCTGAGTGATCTTCAAGATGTGATCCAGAATGAAGATGCTCTAGGAATCTTGTAGAATCCTCAAAGGTGGGTGGAAGAGATCCTCAAAGGAGAAATCTCAGTCCTCTGGTGTCACTCCGGGGTTAGCCTTGACTGTTAGTAATTTGGGAGAGGCCTCAATCTTCACAAAGTGAGATCCTCAATAGAGAGAGATGCCTTTCCTATTAGAATGAAAAACACTGGGGGGTGTAGCTCAGTGGTAGTGGGCTTGCCTGGCAAGTGGGAGGCCCTTTGTTCCTTTCCTGTCAGGAGGCAGGGAGGAAGGGAGGGAGAGGCAGAGAGTGGAAAGGAAGGAAAGAAGAAAGAAAAGACAAGATGCTGTAATGGTGGCCTGCAGTCACAGAAATTTGGGGGGCTGAGACAGGAGGATTATAAATTAGAGGCTGGCGTGTGCAACTTGGCAAGACCCTATCTCAAAATAAAAAGAGATGGGGATGTTGCTCAGTGGTAGAGAAACCCTGGGTACAAACCCCAGTACCACAAAAAGAAGAAGAAAGAGAAGAAAAACTTAGATACTCCCAAACAGGCAGTAAATCACAATAGTGAAATTTTTAAATTTATTTTTTTATTAGTGCATTATAGTTTTACATGATGGGATTAGTTGTCGCGTGTTCCTAGATGCACACAATTCAGCAATACAGTTTGTTCAATATCCCCACCCTCCCTACACCCTTCTTCTACCTGCCTCCTTGCATCACCCGATCCCTTCACAATAGTGAATTTAATTAGAAATACAGATTCTAGGGACTGGAGTGGTGACTCAGCAATTACAGCACTTGCCTGGCATGTGCAAGGACATGGGTTCGAACCTCAGCACCACATACACAACGAAGTGTCAGAGTAACAAAGCCACATGAAAAACTAAATAAAATTATTTCTTTCTCTCACTCTTAAAAAAAAAAGAAATACAGATTCTAGTAAATGTGAAAGTTCAGTTTTATAAGCAATCAGAGAAACTTTTTGCCTTTAGGTAATTAAGATTCAAAAGGTCTAATATCGTCCTGTTAGGATATAACCTTTCTAGAAAACACCTTTTGAGAAATGTCAGCAACATGTTTAAGTACTCCTACAGAAGTTTATACTAGTGGTTCTAAACCCTGTTGGACCTCATGTTTTGTAATTCTTTTTTTACTTTAATGAATGAAATTTATAGATACATGCAGTATACCTATACATGTAGTAAAATATAATGTCCTCACTGTAATGGAGGAAAGTCATTTGCAACAGTTGTGGATTTGGATGACATGGGTGCTCAGGCGCAGCTGTGGTTCTGGGTAGCCGGATGTTACATCGGTGCTTAGATCACAGCTGACCACATGTACTGCGAGTGTCGACTGACTGTTGGCAGTGTGGATTCTGTGAACAGTTCACACTGCTGCCGCTGTTGATTCTGTGCCATGGTTTACAGACTAACAAACTAAATGAAAAATTATTTGGTTCCATGGCTTTTCATTCATAAATAGAACAAAAAAATCATTGAGCACTTTTCCCTCAGATTAGTACTTGATAAACATCCCCATAAACAACATTTTTATAATATATATACAAGTGGGTGGGATGGCTCTCTCATATACCATTTATATTACACAAGACTGTCTGATGTAATTTTTCTTTTTTAAGAGAGAAGAAGAAAGAATCAATTTTATTTATTTTTTCATCTGGTTTTTCTTTCTCCGACACTCAATTGTATATGTGGTGCTGCAGTTTGAAACCGGGTTCTCATGCATGCCAGGCAAGCACTCCAATCACTGAGCCACCACTCCAGCCCAGTTTTTTTTTTTTTTTTTAACCAGAAATTGAACCCAGGGACATTTAACCACTGAGCCACATCCCCAACGCTTATTTGTGTAATTTCATTTATTTATTTAGAGATAGGATCTTGCAAAGTTGCTTAAGGCCTCACTAAGTTGCAGAGACTAACACAAAACTGTTTTATGGAATTTCAGTGGAAATTGTAATTGATTTTGGGAATCAAACCTCCTGATAGGTCACTGGAGACCTCCTTTTGAGAAATGCTGCTTTAATTCCTTTCATACCCAGCAGTGGGGGCTGACAGTTATATGTTGTGAGTAGAGGACTTGATTGTTCCTTTTGTTGGAATGAGACAGGTCTTATTAAATATTAGTCCTCAGGTAACTTAATTAGTCTTCATTTCTCAAGTGCTTTTTAAATGTCAAATTTAAAAAGTGCTTTTCTGCATGTGCTGTTTTATTTAATCCTTATGGTTATTAACTATTTTTTCTATTTCTATTAACTATTTTTCATAAATTAGGAAGCCCAGAGAGATTAAGCATTTATTCAAGGTAGTACAGTCCAAGCTGTTTAACAACTAGCTATACAAAACATGGAGAAGACACCATATTATCAAAAAGATCTCTTAAAGTTTCAGTAAACAAAATCTTCATGTATCTGGTTCAGTGTTGATGACCTTATGCCATATTAAAAAGAGATAATCTTAGAATAAAACCTCAAATATGTACTTAATGACTCTCTGCTTAGGGCCTCGCTAAGTTGCTGAGGCTGCCCTGTTACTCGTGATCCTCCTGCCTCCACCTCCTGGGTCACTGGATTACAGGTGTGTGCAACTGCACCTGGGAAAATATTTCTTGTTTAAATTTATACTGTTTTAATATTAGGAATGCACATTCCTCTATAGGAAATTTATTATAATGAGCTCCAGCTGTTTGTGCATTATAAATAGCTTATTAGGAAAATATTTTTAGAGAGGAATTCCTTAAGTGAGATAAGGGCAATTTTGTCTCTATTTAGGGTAGTTACAGAAGTCATTTTGGTATATTAAGTACACGTGTTATGATTTTTAAAAATTGTAGTGCATTGAAATAAAACTGCTGTTTTACTTGACTGTTTATGATGGCACATGCCTATAATCCCAGGGACTCAGGAGGCTAAGGCAAGAGGATCGCAAATTGAAGGCCTGCCTCAGCAATGTAGGCTCTAAGCAACTTAGACTCTGTATCAAACTAAAAAATAAAAAGGACTGGGGATGTAGCTCAGTGGTAAAGCACCTATGAATTCAGTCTGCAGTACCAAAAGAAAAAAAAAAAGAAAAATCCAGCTTATAATTCAAAGCTTTGTTTTATAGAGGTTTACTGAGTAAATATGTCTTATTTACAGTTACTTTGAGCTGGGTGCGGCAAGGCACACCTGTAATGCCAGGCATTTGGTAGGCTGAGGCAGGAGGATTGCAAGTTCAAAACCAGCCTTAGCAACTTAGTGAGGCCCTAAGCAACTTACCAAGACTTTGTCTCACAATAAAGAATAAGCAATGGGCTAGGGATGTGGCTCAGTGGTTAAGTGACCCTGGTTCAATCCCTGGAACCAAAAAAAAAAATTAGAGAACTGTCTTCAGTTTGAGATGATCAATTTAAATGTTGTTTTACTATACTATAAATGATTGAGTCTATAATATGTTAGCACTATTCTTCAGTGATTTGTGGAATTACTTTAGATATATCTAACCTAGAATTACAGTGATTCAGATAAAACAATTTTTTAAAAATGAAGTTCTCCACTGTTCAGTTTTTAAACAGTTAAGGCTCTTTTGTTGTCGTGAGCAGTATGGGGAGTGGGGACTGAATCCCAGATCCATCCCATCATTTCAGTTGCCTCAGAGTGAAACCTAAAGGTCGCAGTGGCAAGTGAAGTACTCATTGCAAGTGTGTCTCCTGGGCTAAGGTTCTGTTTTATGAATAGTTACCTTTCTTCTAACCATATGATGTACTAGAAAAGATGTGTAAGGTAAACACTAACCTGGTTCTAATTTTTTAAAAATAATGGGGACAGACAGGCGTGAGTGGTGGGAAAACAAGGGTAAGGGAATAATTTTATAAAGTAGATCCAATGTGCTGACCCCTCATGCTTTCTTTTCCCAGAAGCAATTAACCTGCAGCCCTGCCAGGCTTGAGTGGTCAGGCTATGTTACATTCCTCAGCAAACCACTGGTATCTGCAGGAGAACTGCAGGCCCGAAATAATGTCGATAAGAGGAACCCAGTTACCCTGAAGGGGGAGACTTTTTTGACCCTTTTCATAGAACAGATCCAGAAACTCAAAGATCCCCCTGTAATTCTTCCTAAGCATAAGATCTATAAGAATTTATGGTAAAGAATCCAATTAGAGGGGGTTTGGAGCGATGGCTCACCGGTTACGATGGCGCTTGTCTGCCATTGAGCAAGGATGTGGGCTTGAACCCCAGGACCATGTACCAACGAAGTGTCGGAGCAAGGAAAGCCACACGAAAAACTAAATAAAATTGATTGTCTCTCTTTCTCTCTCACTGTCCTTCTCTTTCCTTAGAAACAAACAAACAAACAAAAGAATCTGATTAGAGGTCCGGAGTGGTAGCTCTCACTTATGGCGTTTGCCTGGCTTGGAGGAGAATGTAGATTTGAACCACAGCACCATGTACACAACTAGGTGTCAGAGCAACAAAAGCCATGTGAAAAACTAAATAAAATTGATTCTCTCTCTAAAAAAAAAAAAAAGAAAACAATAGCAGAATCTAATTAGAATCCATCAGCATGGGTTAAGGGTCAAAGTGACCTAGAGTTGTCATGGTAGTAGGGCATAGACTTGAAAGTCTGATGACATCCTTCTATCAGTCAAAATCAAGAGGTGGACCTGGGTGGGACTCTGGAAACTTCTCTGGAGTCCCCAATAAAACTGGAGGGCAGGAGAGGTTGCTGTTCCTCTCCTCTCTGAAGGGACCCACTCTCTCCCTTTCCCTTTTCCTGTCCCTTCAATAAACTCATGCTGTTACTCTGAGCACCAAGTCTGAAATTGTTCCGTCTTGATCCCAAGCATCAGGGTTTGGCCGGTCTTTTCACTGCCTAGGTTTCTCAGAAGGCCCCAGCTTTGTAGCAAAAGTATCCATTGGTCTCTTTTAAAATTTCTTTCATGATTTTCCACAGCAGTTTTTGGTTGAACTTGTTCAGCCAGAATGAGGTTATGTCAGTTTCTGCTTAAACTGAGAATCTTTAGAATCTACTCTTTCTGCAAGTGAAAAATTGACAGGATCCATGGGTCATAACTACTCTTTAAGGGTTTAATTGAGCCCCTGTCACTGCTGAAGTTATTATGACAACTGATAGCTTCCTTGAAAAGTTGTTGTCATACATAGTTTTAAAACTGCTGTGTTCTTAGCCTTTGATCTTTTGCTTTCATGCTTAAACAAAAGAATGATAGAAAAATGAAGACTTTTCAAGGGTAAGTGATCCAATGAGAACATTTCCTTAGTGAAAGAAAGGAGGGGGACAAAGAAAGATAGAACAGGGGAAATATGCTAATCTCTTTGTGGTCAGGGAAAAGGACATTGGTCCTGGCTGTTTCTATTATTTCTGTGTCCTCCTGAATCATTTATTTATTTAATCTCTCTGGGTTTTTGTTTTCTTTTCTTTAAAATGGGAAGGGTGTATTACTCCTAAAACACCAACCTGAAACTCAAAGGCTGAACTCTTGTGTATACGTGGTGCTCCCTGTATATGATGGTGACTAAGGAAAATAAAAACCTATATTTTTATTTTCAACTTGGCAGCAATAATTTTGTTTTCCTAAAAATATCTCCACAAAGGATGATTTGTTACTAGTTGGTCTGTTATCTCATGTATCATAGTTTTGGATTTGACAAAGGACATGTTATTTTCATTATGTGAAGCACATTTTGTGAGTTTGGGCACCGTCATCAGTACCTGTCCTAAAAGGTCGCACATACTACTAGACACCTGTGGTTTTAGTTTGACCATCCCATCAGTAAATTTGTTAACTAAAAGTTTTGAAAACTAAGAGCTAGTTTATTTCTCAGATCTATTACCGGACTAAATTTTCTTGACTTGGGGCTTCTTATACATCCCTTAATTAGCCCAAGGCAACACAGCCAGACACATTCAAGAAACACCTTTGATTGCCAAGTAGAAATGTATGATGAGGATGTTTTCTGTGTTCAGCATGGACAACTGTAAAGCTAAAGGATAGAATTTGCCTTTATAATGTGCTTTTTAAAATTTTTTTATTAAGGAGTTGAGTTATTGTACAATCATAAATGCATATAAAGTAACAATATGATATGTATTTGGTCTTAAAGCAGAACTACCCCCACATTGTCCACACCCCAGTCTCTTGATTCTTCTGTATTTCACCCCTACAAGCAATTATAATGTGCTTTAAGATGTCACATGAGGCTGTGAGTATAGATCAGTGGTAGAGTGCTTACATAGCATGTGGTGAGACACTAGCTTTGATCCCTAGCAACAGGAAAGGAAAAAAAATAAAATTAAAAAAGGAAGGAAAAAAGAAAAAATTAGACTTTATAATGTGTTTTGCCATTTAAAAAATTTTAAGATTGCAACATAGTGACGGTTCTGCACTTAAGTTATAAGTGAGACCTATATCATGTTTCTCATCACGTTTATAGGTTGCAGAGACTGGTCTGTAGTAATTGGTGATACAATCAAACTATTTGTTAATATTTTTCTACTTTATTCTTTTATAGAAAAATGCACACATTGAAAATATGGATTGATTTTGCAAAACCACTTGAATAAATTTGAATATCTGAGTTAAATTATTTCAGTCTTAATTTAAGGAGTTGTAAATGTAGATATATATGGCATTTTTATCTATGTATTGGTAAAAACATTTTACATAATGTCACTTTTTATTTATTTTTTTGGTTCTAGTGATTAAACCCAGGGATGCTTACCTACTGAGTCCCATCCCCAACCCTTTTTATTTTTTATTTTGAGACAAATTCTCCCTAAGTTGGTTAGGGTCTTACTATGCTGCTAAGGCAGGCTTTGAACTTGTGATCCAGCTGCTTCAGCCTCCTGAGCCATTGGGATTACAGGCACAGGCCACCATGCCCATCTCATAAGGTTACTTTTTGAGGCTGTTTGTGGTATTAGACTAGGTGCTAAATGACTACATTGAAGGTCATATAGTTTAATATTTTCTGCCAAACATGATTTAAAACACACTTTTATTTTATTTATTTAAGCCACACATTTAATGTGTATATAGTTGTTCTACCAGCAAATTCTGTATGTAGAATTTTCTATTTATTGCTTCATTTAACCATAAGTAAATATTTATTGGGGGCTTGGTAGGTGCTTGGGGCACACAGAGGAGTATCAGGCAGAAGGTTCCAGGAATCCAGAAGTGTTCTTTATCAGGAGAATGGAGGTGAGGACACAGTGAGGAGAGGGAGTGATGTGTTTCAGGTCAGAGGCAGGAGAGAGTTCGGGGTATGCTGTGAAGTGCCAGTGTTTCAGTTTGATTGGACTAAGTCATGTGCTGTGTTTAATGACTAATTTAGACAGGAGGGACAGTAGGGCATTTTCATGATTCATTTTTAGACATAACCATGCCATCAAGAAATTCTTAGCCAGGTGTGGAGGTACATACCTGTAGTCCCAGCGGCTTGGGAGGCTGAGGCAGGAGGATTGCAAATTCAAGACCAGCCTCAGCAACTTAACAAGATCCTGTATCAAATTTAAAATAAAATGGGCTGAGGATGTGGCTTAGTGGTTAAGCATCCCTGGGTTCAATCTCTGGTACCCCTTGCCCCCTCCCCGCCAAATTCTTGAATCTACCTCCGTGCTTTTTCCTCTAATAGCCCATAAGTTTAGAGTTTCATATCTAGGAAGTTGATGGGTGTAGTGAAGTACATTCAGAGCCTGGAAAGGAAGGCTGCTTTCTCTGTGACCCACTCCTTAGAATGCCTGTTTCCACCTGTGTGGTAAGGGTAAGATCCCAGAGTTGTGTTTGTAGAGTTTCATTCTCTTGCTTCTTTTGATTTTGTTTTGATACAAAGGATTGAACCCAAGGTGCTTTGCATTGAGGTACACTCCCAGCCCTGCCCCTCCCCTTTTTTAAATTTTGAGACATTGTCTTGCTAAATTGCTCAGGCTGGCCGTGAACTCGAGATCATCCTGTCTTGGCCTCCCAAGTTGCTGGGATTAAAGACTTGTGGCATCACGTCTGCTCCTGCATTATTATTCATATTCTCTGAGTGAGTTTCGGTTGTGAGAGTCTTGCCAAAACCTGTGTTGAAGAAACTGGGGGTAAGTGCACGTTACCATGGTCGTCGTTCTTTGACAGATGGCTGTCATTTCACAAGCCATCTTAGCTTTACGTGCTAACTTTGTTTCCCTCTTAGTTTCTGTTAGTAATTGTTGAGGCGGTGCGTGCTGTGACTTGCTCGGGAGCGGGCTTTCCGTTTGTCTTTGCGTGGTGATATTTGAATATAAGCAAAGCGTGTGCTTTCCCTGATGCAGCATGTTTTCATTCAGCACGCACCCCTGCATGCCTGTTACGCGTATGGTTTAGAAACCCCTGCATTGAAAACTACTTCCAGGTCTAGTGACTGTTATGACATCTCTGGTACTTTGTGCAGTTTAGTTCTCGTGTATCAAAATTTATCAGGTTAGAGTTCCTAAATATGTGGGGACCTGTCCATACACTGGGATGAGAAAACAGAGCATGAAAAGCATGGTCTGAGCCCTCAAGGAAATTACAGTCAATCCATTTTGAAAATTTCCAAATTGTCTCAAAGATAGTTTTCGATTATCAACTTGTTCAAATTAACACTAGCTCTGGCTATGTGTTTTTAAAATTTTTTAAATTGGTGCATTATAATTATACCTGATAGTGAGATTCATTATTACATATTCATACTGGCACATAATGTAGCAATATAATTAGGTCATTTTCATTCCCTGGAACCTCCGTTGTGGCTGTGTCTTCTAAACGCTGTTTTATTCTTTAACAGTCCTTCCACTACCACCTAACCCCTATTCTTGTTATTGATTAGCTGGAGAAACTTTATCATTAGTTCTGTGGAACATCGTGCATTCTGTACTTGGCTGACTGCTTCCTTGAAGTATTTAACTTCTTCCTCTATTTCATGTAGTTTCAGCTGATGTAGAGCACCTCTAGAAGCTGTTAGGCTCAGATTCAGTTTTGTTTTCTTCATAGACAAGTACAGGGGTGGTGAGGGGTGGTGCGTGCTTCCTGTTGCTGGTTGTTTTGTGAGGAGAAGCAGTGTCTGATGCTCCCATTTTCTGTGCTGCCAAGATTGATCAGCGGGGTTAGGTGGTGTCAATAAGATACATTTATTGGAAAGTTTCTAATCACCTGAATTTCACTCATCATTACTGTTTCCAGAATCCATTAATGATTTTTATCTCGATCCATTATTTCATTAGACATTACACAATGGTGGTCTTCCTCCCTCTCCTCCCCTCCTCCCCTCCT
>PVKS010009511.1:0-63739 GCA_004027875.1 Aplodontia rufa | reverse complement strand
AATTTCATCCACAGACAGAATGTGACATTTCCCTGGGTCTTGTTTGACTCCCACTTGAAGCCTTTTTCCTATATATAGCTGGAGAGTCAGACGACAGGACAACTAATAAATAACCCAGTCCCAAGGCCAGCATCTCCCATCTCGCACAGTTCTGAGGAAGGGACTCGGGATCCTCTGCCCACACCCAGCCCAGTTTGATGATTCTAAATTAATGGAGATGCCCACAGCCTTGAGGAACTGCCAGGCAGTTGCCAAGGGACCCACTTGGCCACATTCATTACCCCTGCAGGCCCTTAGCCTTGCAAGCCTATATTTTATACTGATTTTATCAGCACCCTGACAGGAGATCCATCTCTCAGGGGAAGACTCATATTAACAAAGCTTGTGAAACTGAAATATGAAACCAGATGCTGGATTATTAATTCAAAAGGAGAAATTTCTGATGCAAGAGCTGGAAAACTCAAAGCCCACATCCACTGTCCCTCTTATTTTTTAAATATTGTATTTTCATATAATATATTTATTTATTTGTGGTACTAGGGATCGAACTCAGGTCCTTGAGCGTGCACCACCACTGAGCCATATCCCCAACCAGTCCCTTGTATTTTACCGTATTTTATTTTTTTCAGAGAGAGGGACAGTGAGAGACAGAGAGAAAGACAGAATCAATATTATTTCAGATGTTCAGTGGCATAAAGCTGATTAACACACTCATGGGTCTGTCTCCAGCTCAACACTCAGAGTCTGTGTCAACTGAAAACCAGAGTATCTGTCTATCTGATGACTAGGTAATTTTCACATGGGTTTCATTGCTCTGACACTTAGTTGTGTACCTGGTGCTGGGGTTTGAACCCGTGTACTTGTGCATGCCAGGCAAGCGCTATAACAGCCGAGCCACTGCTCCAGCCCCAGATGCAAGGTATTGATGTAGCCCTCTCTCACTCCACACCTGACTTTGGGGAAGCAAAGGTTTGAACATCCACCTCTGGCAGCCGGGTTCAGGGATGCAGAGATGGGACTCCAAGATGGCAGCCTCACCTGGGTATCGAACTCAAGTTGTCATGGCAACATCAGCATGTCTCCCCTCAACGTGCCCCTTTGTACTCCAGGACAAGGTTAATAGGTGACGGTCCTATCTATTTCTTTTCTTTTCCTTTTTCTTTCTTTTTTTTTTTTTAAAGAAAGAAGGACAGTGAGAGAGAGAGTGAGGGGGTTGGGGAATCAATTTTGATTGAGTTTTTCACGTGGCTTTCGTTGCTCTGACACTTAGTTGTATACATGGGTGCTGGGGTTTGAACCCGTGTACTCACGCATGCCAGGCAAGCGCCGTAACCACCGAGCCACCGCTCCAGGCCAGGCTTTACCTATTTCATTTCAGAAATGGATCAAGTTTAAAAGAGACTTTGAAAATTTCAAGACTCAATGTATTCCCTGGGAAATGAAGATCAAGGACATTGAAAGTGAGTACTTTGGCAGCCATGTTTCAGTTGATCTCCTGAACAGTCTTTCCAGGGCTTGGATTGTGTTCCTGACCTTCTGGTTAGAATTATTTGGCAGATTCTGTTGTGTTAGAAAAAGAATGGGTTTTGGACTAGTAGGACCAAAGTTTAAATTCATCTTCACCAACCAGTTGCAGGTGCTTAGGAGCTCAGCTAACCCCATGGAGCCTCAGGTTATTCATCTGCAAGAAAAGAAAAGTGGACATCAGGATGTTTGTTCCACAGACTGGTGTGGAAATTGAGTCTATCTCACACAAAAAGTGCTCAGCAGGATCGATTTCCTTAAATCCACTTAAACCCACCATCTTCTCTCCCTCCAGGTCACTTTGGTTCTTCAGTGGCGTCTTACTTCATCTTTCTCCGATGGATGTATGGAGTTAACCTGGTCCTTTTTGGCTTGATATTTGGTCTAGTTATAATCCCAGAGGTAAAAACAAAAAACTTTCTGTGTTTTTGGATAGTGTTGAGGGCTGCTTTTTGTTTTTTGTTGTTTGCTTTTTTGTTTTTTAGACAGGGGCAGTGAGAGAGAGAGAGACAGAAAGAATCCTTTTTTTTTTTTTTTAGTTTTTCATGTGGCTTTCATTGCTCCAACACTTCATTGTATAGGTGGTGCTGGGGTTGGAACCCATGTCCTGGCACATGCCAGGCAAGTGCTGTAACCACTGAGCCATTGCTCCAGCCCCAGTGTTGAGGTTTTATATTATCCAGATAGTCTGTTTCTTAAAGGTTCGGTCATTCATTTTAAATTCTGTATTCTCACTAATTGCCCAGATAGTTCAGTACAAATAATAGAACCAAAATACTTACGTTTCTGAATCAAGAAATGGGTAGTACATTTTTTTACTTTTCATTTTACCCTAAGATTAGTAGAGAATTAATATCTCAGAACTTTTTTTCTTTTACCTAAAACAATAGAGAAATAGGAAAAGTTAAACAATAAGTGAGTAAAATGTAAAGAAAAGCAAGGGAATGGTCATCATAAAGTGAACCGCATCTTGGTTGCACCTTGGGGTAGAAGAGGGAAGGGATATGATTGTGGAGGGACTTAGCAGGGTGTTATAAAGCCCTGATGATTTTCTGTTCAAGCTGAGGCGTGGATACAAGTTGTTAATTTTGCTTTCACTGTGATCAACTGTACATATGTACCATAAATGCTACTTCATGTGCAATGTATTTCCCAAGAAGAATATAAATTACAAACAAAAAGAACTGGCATGGTGGTGCACATCAGTAATCCCAGCAGCTCAGGAAGCTAAGGTAGGAGGATCGCAAGTTCAGAGCCACCCTCAGCAACCTTGAGAGGCCCTGAGCAATTTAGCAAGACCCTGTCTCAAAATTTAAAAAAAATTAATAAAAAGAGCTGGGGATGTTGCTCAGTGGTTAAGCATCTTTGGGTTTAATCCCTACTAACACACA
The DNA here is from genome assembly GCA_004027875.1 of Aplodontia rufa. Lineage (NCBI taxonomy): Eukaryota > Metazoa > Chordata > Mammalia > Rodentia > Aplodontiidae > Aplodontia > Aplodontia rufa. Next base: position 60,824 of record PVKS010009511.1, on the reverse strand, counting down.
CATACAAAAGAAAGAAGGAAGGAAGGAAGGAAGGAAGGAAAGAAAATAAAATAAATAATTGAAAGGAAGTGTCTGACTACCTAGCATAGGGTTGTGGAAGGTGTTTTATAATATTTAAAATGTTCCTCTGTACTTTTCCACTGTTTCTACGAGTGTTTGTTTATTTGTTACCTGGGAATGAACCCAGGGGTGCTCATATTTCCAGCCCTTTTTTATTTTTTTTTATTTTGAGACAGGATTTCACTAAGTTGCTCAGGGCCTCACTAAGGTGCTGAGGCTGGCTTTGAATCCTCCTGCCTTAGCCTCCCGAGCCACTGGGATTACAGGCGTGCACCACCACATCCAGCTCAGTGTGTATTAGTTTTAAAATCAGGAAAGTGATTCATGTTATTTAAAGAAGAAAAAGGTATTTCCTGCTATGAGAGGGAAGTTTTTAAGCCAGCACACAAGGGTCTCTATGTATTGGTATTTTCTCCATTGTACTTATGCCACTGTCCCCACACCAGGTGCTGATGGGCATGCCCTATGGAAGTATCCCCAGAAAGACGGTGCCCCGGGCTGAGGAAGAAAAAGCCATGGACTTTTCTGTCCTATGGGATTTTGAGGTACTATTGCCAACAAGCCTGTGCACTTCCTTTTTGTGACTGTAAGGTGAAAGACTGCATTGATACAGGTGAAATGTCGCATCTCATTATTCAAAAGCCATCAAATAGGATTAGGCAAAAGGATTTCTCTTTTCCTCCTACCTCTGCTTTGACTGCAGCCTTCATTTTACCAGAACTGCCATCAGAACATTCTCCCCTCCCCCTTGCCACGGGGTGGCTGCTAAGTCTCCGTTCCCTCTGCAGACAGAGTGAACTTTCTAAAACGCAGATCTGACCCTGCCACTCTTCTATCTTGGACGGTCATTGCTTCCTGTTCCAAAATGGAATTAAAGCCAGTGTTCATCACTGGGTTTATAAAAGAACTGTTCTTTTATAGAACCCTGCTGCCCACTATGTCCCAGTCCTGGGTGTTTCTAATACCTCCTGCCTCAATGCCCTAGGTGGTTCTGGGAAGTCCTGAATGCACACCACACCCTGCTTTGGCTCACAGGTTCTCTGCCTGAAACACTCTCCCCTCCTTTTAGAGTCCCTACCCTTCCATGTCTTGGTAAGTAGCTCCAAGGGGTGGATTGCTGAGGCTGGGCAGTGTGGCAATGGTACCACCTACAGCAGATCATTGCTACTACTGTCATTCACTCTCAAGGTCAGGTTGAAGCTGTGCACTGTGTAATTCCAGGGGCTCCGGAGGCTGAGGCAGGAGGATTGCAAGTTCAAAGCCAGCCTCAGAAACTTAGTGAGGTCCAGCCTCAAAAAAAAAAAAAAAAAAAAAAGGAATAAAAAGGGCTGAGGATGTGACTCAGTGGTTAAGTACCACTGGGTTCAATGCCAGCTACCAAAAAACAATTATTTGGAAGAGGGATACCCAACTATACTGCTACTAGGAATTTCTTTATGTCACCAAGGATCTCTGTGGAAATATCCTATCTCCCAAAAAAGTATAGACATAGGTATATACATATGTATATGTGTCTATATATTTTTGCCAATGAAAATGGCTTGCTTTATATTTAGCAAAGACACATAAAAAGTGCTAAATATCTAAGTTTATTTTATACCCCAAATTGACCCATTACACCAAAAGCCAATTATACCTCAAAGCCAAAAGTAAAACAAAATTTGAAGTTGAGGTTCATCTGTGAGCTTTACCATGGTGTAGTTTTCTTTAAAAAACTACTTCTAGGGCGTTAAGATCCTGGGGATAGGGAGGAGCAACTCAGAGCTGCGCGTGCCTGTGTGTGCAAGCATGGGCATAGACACCGACGCTCCCCTTATCCCTGATGTGATCCCCAACGGTAGCACTGTCCTCTCCCTCCTGTGTCTCCCTTCGCTGTAAGTACTAGGAAAACAAAGGAGGAGACCTGGAGGGACCCTGGAGTCATGGGGGTGGGGTGCGAAAGGAAGACCCCAGTTAAAAGTGGGGCAGAAACCCCGCTGGCGCTGGCGCAGGAGTGCCTGCCAGCCTTCTGCTCTGAGCCTGCAGACCCTCAGCACTCCGACTTGCTCTCCCGCAGGGCTACATCAAGTATTCCGCCCTCTTCTACGGCTACTACGACAACCAGAGGAGCATTGGGTGGCTGAGGTACAGGCTGCCCGTGGCTTACTTTATGGTGGGGGTCAGCGTGTTCGGCTACAGCCTGACGATTGTCATTAGATCGTAAGTACAGCTGTCTCATTGTGACTTTTCGTCCCACAAACAGCTCACTCCCCGGGTCCCTCTATGCCTATTTACTTTCTCAAAGGTGGGGGGGGGGGAGGAAAAAGATCCATAAAGCTTATGAGAATCATAATATGTGGCATGTAAGCTATAAACCAGGTAATATGAGGAGCTCTGGGAATGGGATAGAGACTCCTTTAGATGAGGCGGAGAACTGCCAGTCATGCTGAAAGTCTGAGGTGCAGAACTTTAGACAAAGGAACTGCACATGCAAAGGTCCCCGGGGCAGCACATAACCTGGTGTGTTGCAGAATTGTCAAAAGGTCAGTATGGCTGGGGAGAGAGCACAGTACCTGGCAAGGTAATGCCCGAGGTTTGCAAGGCCTGTTTCTGCGTTTCTCCAGAGGTCAGCTTCTTCAGAGAAACTCTGTAACTCTAGCGTGTATGTTAGAACCAAGCCTAGAACATATAAAGATATACCAATAGGGGCTGGAGCGGTGGCTCAGCGGTTACAGTGCTTGCCTGGCATGCGTGTATACATGAGTTCAAACCCCAGCACCACGTACACAACGGAGTCTCAGAGCAATAAAAACCACATGAAAAACTAAAAATAAAAAATTGATTCTCTCCCTCTCTGTCTCTTTCTCACTGTCCCTCACTGTCCCTCTCTAAAAATATATATTTTTTAAAAAGATGTAACCAATAAACCAATACTAAATAAACCTGTGCAATTGTGATTGACCATGGCAACCTCTGTGGCCCAGCTCAACTGTCTCTGGTCAGCAATGGCTTTTTAATATGTCTGTGCTTCTTAATTCATATGCGGAGGACAACATTTGCCCTGGCCTATGAATTGCTTTCTTGGGAGTTGGGGGACCCATTAGCCATGGCTAGGGGGCACAACCTGACCACCAGGACCCACATCTCCTTCAGCAGGGCTGCAAGGACAGGAAAAGAGCACTCTAAAGCCTGGCTAGAACCCTGAAAGGGTCATGCAGGAGCCTGGCTTGGCTTCCTATTGCATCAGCTCAGGGAAAAGTGCTGCTGCTCACAAGACCCTGCCCAGCACTTGACAGTGGGGGGTGGGGGTACAACTGGCCACCCATCTTTATCAAACAAAAGGGAGAAAACAAGGAAACAAACTTTGTGGTTTTCTGTTTTTGTACCAGGGATTGAACTTAGGGGCACTCAATCACTGAGCCACATCCCTAGCCTTTTTATATTTTATTTTGAGATAAGGTCTTGCTAAGTTGCCTAGGGCCTCACTAAGTTGCTGAGGCTGGCTTTGAACTCACAATCCTCCTGTGTAGGCCTCCCTAGGATTACAGGTGTGCACCATCACACCCAACGACAGACTTGGTTTTATTTTTGGCCTTCAGGTTATTACTGTTTTACTTCTCCTATCCCAGAAAAGTATAGAGATATGGAATGCAGCTGTGATGAACCAAAAAAGCTGTTTTGTGGCAGAGCAAATCCAAATAACCAACACATAAGAGAGAATTAGGAGAAGCAAAAAGCCTCTCTCATATCTGCTAGAGCCCCTGCTTGGAATTCAGTCCCACAGGGCTGAATTCCAGGGAGCATAGAAGCTGAAGGCAGGTAGGCTGAAATATACAGGCCACAAGGAAGGTTCAATGTGCTTTCAGCCAGGCTTGCTTAAGAGAAGGAAGTATTGCCAGTCTCAGCAATTTGGCAAGGCCCAAAGCAACTTAGCAAGACCCTGTCTCAATATACAAAATGAAAAGGGCTGGGGTTGTGGTTTTGTGGTTAAGCATCTCTGGGTTCAATCCCTGATCCCTGTGCCCCTCCCCCGCCAAAAAAAGAATCTATTACCTGATAGCCATACAAACTTCCTCAGAAATTACTGGGTTTTATATCAGAAAAAAGGTATATGCTGTATTCAAGAAAATAGATGAGGGGCTGGCGCCGTGGCTCAGTGGTCACGGTGCTTGCCTGGCATGCACGAGGACGTGGGTTTGAACCCCAGCACTACGTACACAACGAAGTGTCGGAGCAACTAAAGCCATAGAAAAGCTCAATAAAATTGATTCTCTCGAAAAAAAACAGAAAGAAAGAAAGAAAATAGCTGAGTTAGAAGAGTGTGTTTCTCGAAACAGTCCCCATAAAGAAGTCTCAGACTGTATTTGCGGTGAGACAAGTAAGAGAAAATCAAGTACAAGGGTCAAAAGCATAGTCAAATGACCTGTGTCCTGCAGCCGGCTCACCACTCCGTTGACACTGTGCTTGCAGGGGACTCTGAGTTTAAGGAGAGGGAATGGTGCCCTGGCGTCATCAAAGCTGCCTTGGCTCAAGTCCCTGCAAGTCCCTGCCTAGCTTGTTCCCTCTTTGGGTGTCTGCTACCTGTTTGTTTGGTGCCTGCGACTTGGGGTGACACAGCAGAAACAGGGCAGGCATAACAACAGTGGCGTGTGCCCTACAGGATGGCCAGCAACACCCAGGGGAGTACGAGCGAGGGTGAGAATGACAGCTTCACCTTCAGCTTCAAGATGTTCACCAGCTGGGACTACCTGATTGGGAATTCGGAGACAGCCGACAACAAATACGCTTCCATCACCACCAGCTTCAAGGTAATCACCCTGGGCAGCTCCTACTTCCTGGACACCTCTGGGTTCCTCAGTCATTAGAAGACTGGTCCCATCTGGGACGCAGGAAATAGGATCCCACAAATAATCTGTGACAAGAGCTGTACCAATGGCATAAGCTCAGCTTGCAAGATGGCTTGCAGCAGGTACCCACCATCTGTTTCTCACATGGCAGAAAATCCTGGATGCTGGGATCTCGTTCTGCCTGCCTCTTTCCTCATGAGACTGCTTTCTTCTGGAGAAAATGGAAGGACTGCTTTGGGGTGACACTTGGCAACATTTCCCACCGGGTCTACCCATCTAAGGAGCTGCTCCCACCCCAAATTCTGATGCAATTAGCCTTGGATGGGGCCCTGACTGGCTGGCTTTCTTTCTTTCTTTTTTGTTAATCTCTCCAAGTGATTAGAACACCCAGGAAGAGTTGAGAACCCTGGTTTAAGGATATGGAACTCAAGGAATCAACCCTGTGTTTCTTTTATATATATATATTTTTTTCCTAAGGAGTTGAGTTATTGTACATTCCTAAACGCATTTAAAGTAATAATATGATGTACATACACACTTAAACCAGAATTATAACCTTAAAATCCACACAAAATTATCTCACTAGTTTGTTCACAGTAAGAATTTAGGATGGGCTAAAGAACGATCGCTCATATAAAGTAAAAAACACAACACTCAGAAAATAAAGGAAGCCAGACACCGGGCACTCAAGCACTGCATGTTGTCCTTTTTTTTTTTTAACTTTTTTTTTTTTTTTTTTTAACGAGAGAGGGAGAGAGGGAGAGAAAGAGAGAGAATCAATTTTATGGCCCTTGCTCTGTCAACATTTAGCTGTGTATGTGGTGCTGGGGTTTGAACCTGGGTACTCGCACATGCCAGGCAAGCACCCTAACTGCTGAGCCACTGCACCAGCCCCTATCTGGATTTTTATAGGAAAAGTTGTTGAATCCTGTATTATAAGACTTAATAGTGTTAAGATTCAACTTGAATCTATTTTATCTATTGATTTAAGACAATCCTAGAGAGTCACTGAAATCTCTTGACCTTAGTGTGATGGTAAGAGTGACTACTACATTCACTTTTTAAGATTAAAAGGGTAATACATGGAAATGTTTATACCATGTCTGACAAAGAGTATTCAGTAAATTTCAGCCTTTGTTATTACATGCACCAAAATAACAGTAACAACAAAAATATTTTCTAAAGAAACTCATAACTAGTTCTCCATAGGGCACAGGGCATCACCTCACTCCCCTGTGTTATATATATTTATTTACGGAAATGTGAAAAGTAGTATTCTCAGGGGCTCAGCAACCTTTTTTGTTGGTTCCTGGGCTGACATTATTCACATCTCATTTTCACACAACAAAGGAATCAATAGTGGACGAACAAGAGAGTAGCAAAGAAGAAAACATCCATTTGACAAGATTTCTTCGTGTCCTGGCTAACTTTCTCATCATCTGCTGTTTGTGTGGAAGTGGGTACCTCATTTACTTTGTGGTGAAACGATCCCAGGAATTCTCCAAAATGCAGAATGTCAGCTGGTATGAACGGAATGAGGTAAGAAGCACATGGCAGATGAAGTGAATGTGGAGGGCAAATACTGAAATCGCTGGGTCCTATACTATTCAGCCCAATTACTCAAGTCTGGCTTATAGGACTTTTTTTTTTTAAGAGAGAGGGACAGTGAGAGAGAGAAAAAGAGAATTATTTTTATTTAGTTTTTCATGTGGCTTTCATTGCTCTGACACTTCATTGTGTATGTGGTGCTGGGGTTTGAACCTGTGTACTCACTCATGCCAAGCAAGCACTAAAGACACTGAGCCACCACTCCAGCCCCTAGGATTTGTTTTAAAAAGTGGAATTACATAATTTTTCAGAAGTAGCATAAACATCTTGAGCCAAGAGTTACTACCTATGAATAGGTTTTGGGGACTGACCTTGGTAACCAGATAAAGGTGGATTCTAATGATCACATCAATCAAACAGATAACCAGTTGTCCTAACACCAATTATGAAAAAGATGATTCTTTCCTCTCAGCTCTGCAATACTGTACATCATAAATCAAGTGTCTGTTAACATGTGGGTGTGCTTCTGAGCTCTCTTTCCTATTCTATTTGTCTATTCCTGCTCTAATAACACACTGCCATACTATATACCAACTTTATTGTTCACCTTGATATATGGTGGAATGAGTTCTCTCATGGAGACTCACAACAAAGACATTAGGTTTTATTGTGATTATATTGAATCCATAAATCTCTTTGAGAATTTGACATCGGTGGTAGTTTGAAAAGATGGCTACAGCATCTTGCTACCTTTTTATGCACAGTCCTTTGCAATGTGATTTTTATAGCTCTGCTCAGAAAGAGGTGGCTCCATTTCCCATTCCACTGGAAGCCAGTGTCTTAGTCTGTCAGAGCTGACATAACAAAATATGTCACAGGCTGGGTGGATTAAATTACAAGGATTTGCTTTGTCACAGTTCTGTAGGCTAGAAGTTCAAGGTCAAGATGTTGGCAGATTTAGTTACTCCTTCACTTACAGATGGTTGCCTTCTCACTACACCCGTGCCTGGCCTTTGCTTTGTGCATGTGTGTCCTTCATGACTCTGTTTCATAAGGACGCCAGTCATGTTAGATTAGGGTCAACCTTATCACTTCATAAAAGTCCTACCTTCAAACACAACCCCACTCGGGTTTAGAGATTCAACATGTGAACTGGGGATGTGGGGGACACCATTCAGTACATAAAGGCTGAAGGGACAAGGTTCCTCCACTGGGACTTATTTAGAGTAGGAGGAAGGGAGCGCCTTGTGGCCTACCCTCACCAGACTGATCTGCATCTCCTTGACGACCCTCTCCTCTCAGTGGTTGTTCTCTAATAGATCCTAAGGAAATGTTCACACAAACAATCTTTCCTGAGTTCTGCACACTCATAATTGTCTGAGCTCTTTATACTTAAAAACCAGTTTTGTTGGCTATGAAATTCATGGATCACATTTTCTTTCCTTGACTGTCTTAAATATATAATTCCATTTTCTGCTGTCAAAAAGCATCTCTGTCAAAAAGAAGTCTGATAAAATTCTAATTTTCTTTCCCTTATAAAGTCACTTGTTCCTCTTGCCTGATGCCCAGAGGAGTTGTCTTTTTCTTTAAAGTTCAGTAATTTGACTAGACTATGTCTTTGTGTTGTTCATTCTGAGTTGATATTATCAGGTATAAGATGTTTTCCTTCCAAATAAAAAAATATAGTTGATCACCCAGCCATTCCACTCCTTGGTATTTATCCAATAGAACTAAAATCAACACAAACCTTCTTATGGTCTCTAGTTCCATCCGTTTGCCAGAAAATGATACAATTTCATCCTTCTTTCTGGCTGAGTACAACTTCACTGTGTGGTACATATACCACATTGTCTTTATCCATTTATTTATTGATGGATACCTGGTAAATGGATGAAACTAGAAACCATCATACTAAATGAAATAAGCCAGACTCGGAAAGTCAAGGGTCGAATGTTTTCTCTCATATGCAGAAGCTAGAGAGCCAGAGAAAGAGAGAGAAGGAATAAAAAGGGAATCTCGTGAACATAAGAGGAAGACCAGTAGAGGAAAGGAATCAAGAGTGAGGGAGGCGGAGGAAGGGGAGTTATGCTATTGGAGAATGCTATTGATCATATTGTGTGCAAGTATGAACATGTCACAATGAATCCTACTGCTATGTAAACTTACAATGCACCAATAAAAGCTATAAAACTTCTAGGTGATCACATCTTGTTTTCAATTTAAGGAACACCTCATAGAATTATGGTTTTTAAAGCTTGTTCCGTTCTCTTGTTTGGGTTTTCTTTGAGAACTCCTTTTATGCTTGTTTTGGATCTTCTTTGTCTTTTCAATATATATCATTTTCTCTCAAATTCTATTAATCTCTTTAATGGTTTTTAATTTTAAAAATTCTCCTTTTTGGGGCTGGAGCGGTGGCTCAGCAGTTAAGGCACTTGCCTGACATGTGCTTGTACACGGGTTCAAACCCCAGCACCACGTACACAACTAAGTGTCACAGCAACAAAGCCCACATGAAAAACTAAATAAAAATTGATTCTATCTCTCTCTCTCTCTCTCTCTCACTGTCCCTCTCTCTTAAAAAAAATTCTCCTTTTCCTGTTTTGTTTCCATTGTCATTATTATTACATACTTTTCTTGTGATTTTTAATTATATTATTCAATTTTAATATGGCATTTCCCTTAATTTCTAATTCTTTGTTGAGTGCTGTCATCCCATTTTTGTTTTTTACTAATCTTTATTTATATTGTTATTTTGTGGCCTGTATCTCTTCTTAATGTCTTTCAACTTGTTTTTAAGAGCTAGAGTATAATTTAAACTATGTTTTTACAAATAATTTTTGGATGTGTTTTCATGCCTGAAAGTGGTTTTTTTTTCGGGGGGGAGGGTTTGTTGTTTTTTTTTTAAAGAGAGGAACATCAAGAGAGAAAGAGAGAATCAATATTTAGTTTTTCATGTGGCTTTTGTTGCTCTGACACTTCATTGTGTATGTTGTGCTGGGGTTTGGACCCACATCCTCACACATGCCTGGCAAGTGCCATAGCCACTGAGCCACCCCTCCTGCCTGCCTGAAAGTGTTTTAGCTTCTCTTTCTCTTTTTCTTACAACTTTGAATGTCATTTGGCCTTAAATGTTCATTTTTATATAAAGTTAGTTTTCCTGAGCTTTGAGTGAGACATGGTTCGGGAGAACTTTACTAGCTTAACAGAGCTCCCGCTTCCATTGTTTTAGAAAAGTCTTCAGGATATATGGTGGCTTGCTCTTGAGAATTCTTGCTGTCTCCCCTTTCCCACCATTTTTGTCTCCATCTTCCCTTTCCTTTCTTCCTATTGTCCCCCTGCCTGTACAATTTCAATTCCATACCCAGAAGGCTCTCCTTATTGTTGGGCCTGTCCTGTAAGGGAGTTGGGTCAATTTCAAGAGTTCAAGTGGCATTTTCCAAATTAACCAAGAATGACCTTGTACTCATCAGCCATTGGTTGAGCAAAGTTCCTCACAGACTCAACTGCTGTTCTCAGAATTGCCCACTCTGCTTTTGCTGAGTGCCTGTGGGTTTTCTAACATTCTTCTGTCTTAGCTTTGCTGGCCACCCCTAGCCTCTCTTGGCTTCCTCTCTTGCAGACACTAATACTCCGTCACGTGTAGCTCCTAGCAGTTTGTTCACACCACCTGTACGTCAGGATTCATGGGAACACTGCGTCACCTATTTTCATGGCCTCTGAGATTCTGCTTTGTTATCTAGTTGCTTTGTCCACTTTTACACAGGAATTCAGGGAGATTAAAAAGTCACAATGTGGCTATCATCATTTTTCCATAACTCCATATTATCATTTTTAACATGAAAACACATTCACCATTAAAATCATTATTTGAGGCTGGAGCAGTGGTTCAGCAGTTACAGTGCTTGCTCATCATGCCCAAGTATGCAGGTTCAAACCCCAGTACCATGTATGCAATTAAGTGTGGAACTACAAAAGCCACATGAAAACTAATTAAAAATAAAACTGATTCTCACTCTCTCCCTCTCTGTGTCCCTCTCTCTTTAAAAAACATTATTTATGGGGCTGGAGTAGTGGCTCAAGAGGTTACGGTGCTTGCCCGGCATGTGCAAGTACACGGGTTCAAACCCCAGCACCACATACAGAAGTAAGCGTCAGAGCAACCAAGGCCATGTGAAAAACTCAATGAAAATTGATTCTCTCTCTCTCTCTCTCTCACTGTCTCTCTCTCTTTAAAAACAAAAAACAACAACAACAACAAAAAACATTATTTACACTCAGCAAAAAGTCCTAACTGGCTTTCTCTGACTTAGCTCCCCAGCCACACCCCAGCCGTTCTTCCCTGTCTTCACTAAGGCGCATCCGCACAGGTGTTCCATTCCTCCTACTGAAACTCTCCTTCCTCACATGCCCATCTCACTTGAGTAATTTCAGGTTTGAGCTTAACTGTTATGTATTGTACACTTTATGAAATTATCCTTTGTAACATGTTGTTAAACCTTTGTAATAATTAACTAGTTATGTAATTATTTACATCTACCTCAAGCCCTTTGTGGACAGAGTATGTCTTTTTTAATTCTTTATTGCATATTCAGAATTTAGCACCATGATTCATACATACTCCATGCTCAATAAATGTGAGATGGAGGAAGGACAAAGGAGAAAACTATTAACAGAGTACATACAATAGGCCTGACACTGTATATGTATTATTTTATTTTTTGACTGATGGCATATTGGCAGGATAGCCATCATTATTCCACGTTTTCGCATGCAACATTTAAGGCCCAGAAATGTTAAGACACACAGCTTGTTAATAGTGGAGTCAGGAAAGTAATGTCAATGACACATGTAACCCAGACTCTCCCAATTTCTCAGGTGGAGATTGTGATGTCCTTGCTCAGCATGTTTTGCCCTCCTCTGTTCGAAACTATTGCTACCCTGGAGAATTACCACCCACGCATTGGACTGAAGTGGCAGCTGGGACGCATCTTTGCCCTCTTCCTGGGAAACCTCTACACGTTTCTTTTGGCCCTGATGGATGACGTCCACCTCAAGGTAAAAACCAGAAACTCCCTCAATGCCTTGAATCCACCACATTTGCTTTTGCAATATAATAATTTCATGATGCGTAATTTATATTAGTTAAATAAATGTTGGGAGTTTAAGGGAAGAAAAGGTCTAAACAATCTAGGACTCAGGAACCATGATTATTAGCATTTTGCTACACTTCTTTACTGTTTTTCATGTCAACATGCCATTTTGTATCTTTAATGTTTTTTCTGTATTCCTTTCCGTATTGCCTCATAGCTTCCATAAATGATGAATAGCCAAATCATTGTCCATTGCTGTGATACATCATGGTTGACTTAACCACGCATCAATGTTACTTCTACGAAGCCCCCACTATGTGAGGCCCTGGAGCACAGCAGAGAGCAAGATGCAGTCCTGTTCCAGGTGCATTTGTGCTCTGGGCCAGGAGACAGATTGATTCATTACAGCATGCTGTGGGATGTGCTTCAAAGCCCAGAGAAGCACGTCAGGGCATACGGCGCAGCTCCATCCATCCACCTATACATTCATTCTTTTTTGAAAATAATTTGTTCCGGACATTCGAGGCAGTGGTAACAGAGGAATGGCCAAAAAAGGCGGGGCTTCCCTCAGAAAGTTCACAGACAATTACAGAACAGAGTGATATGAGCTGTGGGAAATTTTCTCTGGGTCCCAGGAACAATTGAAAAATCATAGCAAACATTGGGTAAAACAGGGAAGGTCAATGCCAACAGCAAACTGCCGGGCAGCTGAACAGTGCAGTGGAGAGAATGTGAAACATTAGACGCAGAGAGGAGAGAGTCGTCCTTCTGCCCTCATTATTGTGCTACAGGAACTTTGTCCTAAGTAAACAATTAGGAGGATCTAAGCATGGCAATGACCAGCTCCAGCCCTTCCCTATCCCTCCACCCTCACCTCTTGCTTCCTTCCCATTCCAGGAGACTGTTCTGCCCTCCTGAGTCTCACACTTCTCCATGGGTGGATTTCTCTCTTGTCTCTCTCTGTCCTTCTCTCCAGGTTTGACTAGTGGACTAATCCTTCCTGAGGTTTTGGCACATATGTCACTGCCTCCAAGAAGTCTTCTGGGTCTCACTGTTGTCTGATGTAGATGTTCTTTGGTGCCTAGAGAAAATTCCCCAGCACTCATATCACTTGCTCTGTTCTGTAATAATTCATCTGTCATTTATTAGACTGTGAACTTTCAGAGAGAAATTCTGTCTCTCTTGGTCATTCCTCTGTCACCACCACCTTGTTTCAGAATACATGCTGCAGAAATTATTCTCAAAAAAGAATGAATGGCTGGGTGGATGGATGGATGGATGGATGGATGGCTGGGTGGATGGATGGATGGATGGATGGATGCTTGATCTGATGGATGGAAGGATGCTAACTTAGAGGAGAAGACCCAAGGACTTTAGCCAATTGCTCCTTTCCCTGGGTAGATTGAAAGGTTGGGGAGGGAATGTCTGCAAAGATTCTTCAGGAGTAGAACAGAAGCCAGAAGGTAAGACTGTAGCTTCTGCTAGCTTTAAGCATTGTTCCTGTGGAAGTTCTTAGACCATCCCTGGCTCCTTCCAATCCCGTATCTCCATCTTCTGTTCTAGCTTTCTAATGAAGAAAAAATAAAGAACATCACTCACTGGACTCTGTTTAACTATTACAATTCCTCTGGTTGGAACGACAGTGTGCCCCGGCCACCCCTACACCCTGCAGATGTGCCCCGGGGTTCTTGCTGGGAGACAGCTGTGGGTATTGTGAGTAGTTATATTCTCTGAAAAGGTTCTTTGCTGTTACTTCAGTGATGTTTCCATTGGAGGAAAATCCCTGAAAACTCATCAACCGTTGATCCAGCAGGCCTTTCTTTCTTTCTTTTTTTTTTTTTTAGAGAGAATCAATTTTATTTATTTTTCATCTGGCCTCTGTTTTTCTGACACTCAGTTGTGTACATGATGCTGGGGTTTGAACCTGGGTCCTTGTGCATGCCAGGCAAGCATTGCAAGTGCTTTAACGATGGTTAAATTCCAGCCCTGCAGGCATTTCTTAATTACCTTGGAGAGTAGACCCTATGAATCCTGAGAATTCCAAATCTATTTACTATCTTAAAAATTGTGATGGGTGAATCTTCTCAATTTTTCAAAAAAGTTAATAAGAGGTGTATATGCCACAAAAGTAGAGAAAGCTTTGTTCTTTTGTTTTGGGTTCTGCTATATGATTCTGTATTTTATTTTCTCCATAAACCAAGAAAAAATACATGATTAGTAGGAGATGGAAAAAAATCCAGCTGCTATCCCTGGTGATTGATGGTCATGTTCAGTCTTAGTGGGAGCAACTGGCATTTCAGAGCAGGTTGGGGAAGCAAGGAGTGAGCCTTCAGATTTTAGTTATGGTAACTATGATGCACTGGGCATTGTTGATATAGCAGGCAGTTTGCACACAATCACTAAGCTTCCATGCAAGAGAGAGATCATTATCAAATTCAAGAGGTTCCAAAACTATTCCAAAGCCATATGGTGATTTATGGAGCTAGGACTAAAATTCTGCAATCTCCAAAACCTGAGGTCCTTTCTCTGTACCACCACTCTGCCATGAAGAATTAATTGTAAGATCACAGAGATGGTTTCTGGTGGGTGCGGGAGGGCTTGCACAGCTACAGTCAACTGAGAGAAGAGGGCAAGGTCAAACCCTGACCACTCCCTTTTCCTGTATTCCTTCTTGCAGGAATTCATGAGGCTGACAGTGTCCGACATGCTGGTATCATACATCACCATCCTGCTGGGGGACTTCCTACGGGCTTGTTTTGTCCGGTTCATGAATTACTGCTGGTGCTGGGACCTGGAGGCTGGATTTGTAGGTCACTATTTCACAGACATTCCACCTAAAGGTGTTTCAACCATCCTCCTTGGCACTTACAGTCCGATGCATTCTTGTGCATTTCATTTCTTTTTATGCTTAATGCCAGTCTCTGCTCTGTGAAGTAGTGTTTGATTTGTACCTCTTTCAAAGATCCTTTTCACCTTCACAGAAGCAATTCTGCTTTTCCCCCAATGTGATCTTACCCGGGAAAGGGAGGCATTCAGCTTTGGGAAAAGGTGGACCATACGCTTCAGTGCTGAGCTGATGATTGGTTAAGAAATGGGTGGGTGTGTTCACACCAGCATCACCATAAGTATATGAGTAATGCATTGTGTTGTGACATTAGCATGCTTATGACACCACTAGGCCATAAATGTTCAGCTTCACTTTATTTTTTTAATGGAACGCTTCACGAATTTGTGTGTCATCCTTGCGCGGGGACCATGCTAATCTTCTCTGTAACGTTCCAATTTTAATATATGTGCTGCCAAAGCGAGCACTCTGCTTCACTTTAAAAGCAGAAAGAAATGCTTGCACAACATCAACTCTCATCAGGGAGACTGAAATCCCAGGATGGATGTTTTACAATGCCCTGGTACTCACCAGGAACTCAATAATTTGGATTGTGCTTTGAGAAACCTCTTGACTCTTTTTCCTTCTACCTAGGAAGCTCCTCTTCCCCACTTACCTGATAAACTGCTCATTCTAAACATGTGTCATTTTCTATCTACAGTGCTCCTCTGATCTGGTAGAACCTTCTGGCCTGCTCATTTTTCCTCTTCATGTCCCTTTCTCACTCCTCATTGGCCCACCCATTAGTCACTGGTGTTGGGGGAGACTGAGCTCCCAGTGAGAGTCTCCAAATCCTGGTTACCTGTGTAACCCTCATTCTGGACTGCAGCAGGATGCCTGGCCCAGGTACAGGTGCCAGGACAGATTTCTATCCATTTCCTTTTTTATTAAGCCCCCCATGAGTTTTAAGCAAGCCTACTAACTTCTCCTCAGCAGCAAGAAAAATTTCATGATCTTGTCTGAGAACAAGGTTGAAAGGACTTCATCCTTCAAGAAGACAGCTTTGGTATGGAGATGCAATATTGAACAGATGTCTTCATATAAATTAATAAGCTCAAAAAATCCCTATGTTATCCTAAAGTTTATTTAAAAGTAAGCATGTGGGGGGCTGGAGCGGTTGCTCAGTGGTTATGGCACTTGCCCAGCATGCACAAATACATGGGTTCAAACCCCAACACCACATACACAACTAAGTGTCAGAGCAACAAAAGCCATGTGAAAAACTCAATAAAAATTGATTTAAAAAATAAGCATGTGGAATATCTGAGAAATTTTTTAGAAAGCAGAATGGAAGGGACTAGAGGCCTTCTATCATATTAAAACATTATGAAGCTATAATAACTAAAATTAGTACCAGGGAATAAACTTAGTGATGAAACAGAATAGAAAGTCCAGAAATAAATACAATCTCTATGGGATTTTGGTTTAAGATAAAGAGAGTCTTCCAAATCAGTGGGATAAGAGGAATAAAATAAAAATGAGCTGGGGTACAGAGGGGACTATATCTCTCATTCATTTCACCTAGATAAATTAACTATAGGTGAACCAAAGTTGTGAACACCAAAAAAAATCATTTCTAAAAGAAAGCAAATATAAATTTATAATCTTTGAATATAGAAGATTTTCCTAAGTGGGTCACAAAGCCCAGTAGATATAAAATATAAAATATTTTAAAATATTAAAATTTAAATTCTGAAGATTTAACCCTCAGGTATTTGGATTATACATCTTTCCTCCTTTGATCCCTGCTTTCCTGAACTTTCTTTATCTCTCTTATAACTTCTCATTATTGTCCTCTCCCTCCATTTTTTTCATTTCTGGAAGACAAATTGGGACATGGGTGTAAGTATGCTTCATGAGGATTCCCTGATTCTCAGTGCTCAATAACTTCATTTTCTTTCAAATACTAGACAAATCACCAAAACTTTGAAAATAGTCACTCTGAAAATCTTGGTCAGCCTGAGCTCTTTTCTTCCTACAAACCTCTCTCACCCTGGAGGAAGGTGAGGAGAAAGGAGAGTTGGAAGAACAATTTGATTTTTGCTTGTTTTAAAGCTCTTTTCAATTAATTGTATTTATTTACTGATTAGATTTACTCCTTGATTATAATGTCAAGGTAAATTTCTGATTAAAGCAATGATAAAATATTCTCTTAATGGCTAAGGTCCATACAAGAACACAGTGTCAGCCTAAAAGGCAGAAAACTATTCAATTTTTAATTGAAAAAGACATTGAGAAAAGTTCCAGCTTGGAGGAACTTCAAAACTTTCCTTTAAAAGTTGAAAACGTGTTAAAGAAAGAGTTCTGGGACTGGAACGGTGGCTCAGCATTACGGTGCTTGCCTGGCATGCATGAGGACATGGGTTTAAACCCCAGTACCATGTACACAATGAAGTGTCAGAGCAATGAAAAACTGAATAAAATTGATTCCTTCTTTCCCTCTGACTGTCCCCCTCTTGAAAGAAAGAGAGTCCTGAACCTAAGTGTCCTCTCCTGTTACCAAGCTGGCTCTATGGGATGGAGTGATCTTGGCTTCATCATTGGCTAGTAATACCATCTGGCTGATACCATTTAACATGCTTTCTCTCTCTCTGTCTCTAGCCCTCATACGCTGAGTTTGATATTAGTGGAAATGTACTGGGTTTGATCTTCAACCAAGGAATGATCTGGTAAGTTATCCATTTCATCTGAGGATCACCTAATTTGGGGAGTCAAATCAACTAGAATGCCAGGCTTTGTCACACAGCTAGCTTGAAGGAAGCTGAACAGATCATCTTTGCTCTCTGAGCTCTCTTCTTCCACATGAAAAATAGAGAGCAGGACTACATGAGAACCAGGACAGTTTCTGGCTCATCCTTGTGCTACCGCGAAAGGTAGAGATGGAGAGATAGAGGAGGGAGGGAGAAAGGAAAGAGGGAAGTACTAGGAGAAAAAAGGATGAGGGAAGGAAGAGGTAAAGAACGATACGTGAAGGAGGTAAATGAAATAAGGAACTTCCTCCTCTGGAAAGAGTGAGAGGGGGCTTGCATAACTTCAGCCAAAGACTTTTGAAGTATCAAGGGCTCCTTGCAAGTCATTGTCCTATAGAATGTTATTAATGGAGACCTTGCAGACATAATTTGCTGATGCCTAGGGAGACAGTGGTAAATCCTGACCAGAGTCCGAGACAGTCACATTCAGAGTGTCTCCCTTTCCTGTGGACAGGGTGTCTATGGCTTGGTATCAATGCCCTCATTAAATGGGAGGCTCCTGCCATTGGGAAAAGCAGCTTGGCCTCATGACCCTAACCCCTCCATCCCATTTCCTTTTATCACCCTTCTCAGACCTTTCCTGCTACCAGGCCAACCAGGTGTCTGGTTTTTGCCCTTCCAGGATGGGCTCCTTCTATGCACCGGGACTGGTGGGCATTAATGTCCTGCGCCTGCTGATCTCCATGTACTTCCAGTGCTGGGCAGTGATGAGCAGCAATGTTCCCCACGAACGGGTGTTCAAAGCCTCCCGATCCAACAACTTCTACATGGGCCTGCTGCTGCTGGTGCTCTTCCTCAGCCTCTTGCCGGTGGCCTACACCATCATGTCCCTCCCACCCTCCTTTGACTGCGGCCCATTCAGGTGCACAGTCTTTGTTGCATGGGAGCAGCTCCCCTCCTGAGACAGGGTCTGGCTCAGAATTCAGGTTCTGATTTCAGGTCAGCTTGTAAAAGGCCACAGAGCTTTGGGCAAATTACCCAGTGCTATTCCATAGAGTTTTCTGCAAACGTTCTAAGTCTGTGCTGCCTAATGTGGTAGCTACCAGCCACCCATGATTGTTGACTTCTTGAAATGAGGAACTGGGAAACTGAATTTCTAATTTTATTTCATTGTAATTAACTTCAAATAAATACATGTGGCTAATGACTGCCATTCTGGAAGGTACCAGTTGTAACCTTTTAACACTGGATAATCTAGCACCTGGGATTACTCTACCATAAGATAAGTAATAGGCGATATTCAGAAGATGAAATGACTGTAAATTTATAAATGCCATCTGAGTGCAAAGCAGCTGCAGTTGACCTTGACTAAGACTCTTGACTGGGCCCCCACCCTCTGCAGAGCACTGGCCAGCTCAGTGGGTTCAGGGTACTTGTCAAACTAGTCTACGAGACTGGATATTGTATTAAAAGATCAATAGTTGTGGAAAGGTAGATTGAGAAATGGTGTGCATCTATTGCTGTCTTTCCGATGGTGTGACCCTCTGAAAAGAAAGGCCTAATTTACTCTGTAAAAAGGAGTTCTAGGATTAAAGTGGTTTGGAACACTGTACCTTCTATCTGCCACCTTCTCATTTAGAAATACTCAATGCATGCTCCTCAGGAATCCTGCAATAAGATAACAAGTAATAGCTAGTGTTCCCACTTAATCAATGGTCTGGAAATGGAGTGAGACAGGGGGGCGGGACCCCGTACTGCACTTGTGCAACCCCGACAGAAAGTATCTCCTCAAATTGTGCATCCTAGGGCCTCACACACCTCCCTCTAGTGCCAGCCCTGCACACATAAAACACTGAGAAATGCTGATGGCACTTCTCAAGTTATAAGGGACTTACCTAGACAGCTTGTGGTTGGTGGAGCCCAGAAGAGGTGTTTGCAGGAGTGTTCTGGCAGAGCATGATCAGGTCCAACAGGGACTCGAAAGAAGGAAGTGGGTGTCAGTCTAGAAAAGGAGGCACACACTCAAGTAGAGAAGGCTGGAAATGCCACGCTGAAGGGAGAACCACATGGGAGATACCTGAGCTGACTTCTTCTTGAACAAGATTAGGAGGGCTGAGACTGGGCACAAATACCAGGAATTCTTGTCATAGGCTTCCCACCTGAGCCCCAGAAAGATGCCTGAGAGTATTCTTTTGCTATCCCTGACTCCCCTTTTGCTTCATCTGCTGCCTTGAGAAGCTCTTATAACCTACACCCAGATCACAGGGGAAGTGACCTGAAAAATGGAACTGGAAGGAAACATGATTGTCACCTTCTTCCCATCACTTTTCTAATCAAAACCCACTGGTGATTGGAGCAGTCTTCCCTCCGATTATTTTCCTACATGTCCTTCATTTTGCTCTAGGTCTTTACTCAGAGGTCAAGTTCTCAGTGAGCCCAATTCTGGAGCTCCTAACTAAAATGTCATGTTCTCCCCCACCACCTGCTCTCTCTTTCTCTCTCCCTCTCTCATCATTTCTGCCTATTATATCTCCTTTTTACCCTCTAATACACCTTCTGCTTATTTACCTTACTTATTGCCTTCTCCCCCACAGGACATAAGCTCCATGATGTCACAATTTTTGTTTCTTTTCTCACTGCTTTATCCCCAGGATGTGGAAGAGAAAATGTAGTTTATGGTCAGTGCTTAAATTGGACCCATGACCTCACAGAAATTCAGTCATCTGGGGAGGGATTTGGGACTCGGACCAGATCAAATGTCTACAAGGGTCAAGCAGGCAACATAGATGAATGAGATGGGCAGCTCTATACAGTATATAGTTACAAACAGGGGTTGGTAAACTGTGGACCAAACCCAGACCAGCGCTTATGTCTGAAAGTAAAGTTTTATTGGAACACGGCCACATCCATTTGCTTACATTCAGCCTATGGTTGCTTTCTCATTACAACAGCAGAATTGAGTCATGGCAGCAAAGACCACCTGGCTCACAAAACCTGATGTTTTTATTATCTAGCACTTTCCAGAAAATATTTGCCAATCCCTTGATTTAGATAATAGACTCTAGAGCCAGCTCTGTCATTTACCAGCTGGGTGATCTTGAGGAAGTTATTTATTCTGCAGGTTCATTACATGTAAGACGGAAATACTGATACTGTTTACTTCCTAGGGTTGTATTTGACGTGCTTTTGTTTGTAAAGTGCTTAGAGCACAATAAGTTATATCTGCGAGTCTGTTAAGCATGAGTCTTTTCCAAGTCGATGGCAACTGGTTCTTATTGCCAGTCAATTGTTACTACCAGAAACGGGACTGATATTACCGGACCTTCCAGATCTTCACAGAAATCTGGATGTTTATTTGAAATCCTCCATTTTATTACATCAATTAATTCAAGTTTAAAAAAATACTGTACCAGCCCACAGAACAAACCTGTGGTCATGGTCACCACCTTGGCTAGCATTTCATCTGTTTCCTCCCAGACAGATCCTGTTCAGGTGTGCACATATCCAGATATGCAGATTCATAGTGTCTAGCCTAAGACACAGTAAGGTAGCAGTGAGAGACGCTTAACCATGGGCTCAGCTTTTCCATGGCCAATGAACGAAGAACTAGTTAGATATCTGGAGCCAATTTAGAGAAGTCTTTATTGCATTGATGCACACGGGCACACTGATCACTTTTACATGGGTGGTAGAATTAAGCACTATGTCTATTTCAAATTCCTCATTAATTCACTTACTTTTTAAGGAAGGGGAAGAGCAATCCCAGGCAACAGGAAATATAAGGAAGGACAAAAGATTCTAGTTCCTCATTGTATCTAACAGGAGAGACACTGCTATAGCTGCTGATGTATCTCCAGATTCATTTCAGTCTGTGTGACCCAATTTTTTTTTTTACTTCTAAGAGTGATAGGGGATAATTTTAATTTGATTTTCCTTCTCTCTGGATTTTTAATTTCTTTCTCTCTGGATTTGAAATGTTATCAAAAGTCCTAATTCTACAATTAGCCAGAAGGAAGAAGGAAAAAAGAAAGGAACCAAGGACACTGATAGTCCCCAAGGTGAGGTGCCAAGGACCCTGATAATCCCCAAAGTGACAGTATATTTGCCAGTGAAGAGGGACAGTGGTGGTAAGATGGGGACAGCCAGGTTATTTTGAGTGTCTACTTTGTGGCAGGCATATATTTAATCTTTATAGCAGTACTGAGGTGGGAATCATCATTTATAGGGGTCAACCTTTTCAGTAGAGGCTCAATAGCAAATACTTCAAGTTTGCAAGTTGCTAAGGTTGAGTATGGTTTGTCCATTCCAAAACTCATGTTGAAATTCGATTACCATTGTGGCAGTGTTGGGGGACATTAAGAGGCGACTAGGTCATTAAAATGAATTAACGCCTTACTCTCATGAGACTGGGCTAATTCTCATGGGAGAATTAGTAGGACTCTCTTGTAGGACTGGATGAGTTACTGCAAGAGCAGGGTGCTATCAAGCAAGTCTATCCCCTGTTTTGCCTTTTCCAAATGCAGCTGCTCGCTCTTCCAATTTCTACCATGAGTTGAAGCAGCACAAGGTCCTCTTCAGATGCAGATGGCCTCTTCTGGACTTCTCAGTCTTCAGAAATGTGAGCCAAAATAAACCTCTATTCTTTATAAATTACCCAGTCTCAGGAATTCTTTTTAGCAACAGAAAGCATATTAAGACCAAGGTCAAGGGAAAAAACCAAAAATATTATATAGCTACTTATGCAACAAGAGGAATAAATGTCTAAAAAGTTTTATTGACAAAATCCAAAATAGTAATGATAACTTTTGTAAGAAAAGTCTGCCAATGAGAAGAATGGAATTGTTTAGGGGAAGATGATAATGTTTCACATAACATTCAAAGTTACTGCTAAGCTGTTCAACTGCTCTGTAGTAAAACAAGTCAGGATATTGCTTCTATTTCTAATAAAAATTTACAAATTAAAACAAATAAGACAGAAGAACCAATGAAATTCACCATTGACACAACTGATTCAATTGCAGATGACAGATTAAAATATTTTCTGCAAATTGCCTGTTGATGAACAATACAATGAATAAAACTATGGTGTAAATACCTAAAATTTTATAAGCTTTGCAAATCTGTTCACCTAAGGTTTTTTCTGCTCCACACATAACATGACCATTACCACACATATTTGCACATCATAGCAGATTCCCCTTCACACTGTACTGAATTGGTGCTTTCTCGGTTTCTTTGAAAATACTCTCACCCATATTTGTTCCACACAATATTCATAGGTTCATTTTTAAATCACTTCAAACTTGGTATTGAATCCTCAAATAAACAACTGAGCAAAATCAGCAACATCTATTAACTCATCAAAAGTCAAGGAAAATCACTTGAAATCATTTGCCTTGTTTCTTCCCCCACATTTTTATTGGGGCATTAAAGTATACAGTGATGTGATTTGTTGTTACATATACATACATGCATACAACATAACAATATAATCTGGCCAATATCCTACCCAAGGACTGCTCCTCTCTCTTCTCTTGTCCCCTAGTCGCTTTCTTCTGCTGATAGGTATTTGCCTTGTTTTTGAATAGGACCTTGCTCTCAATGTCAATATTTCAAGCAAGTTGCTCTTGCTATACATTATGAACATCTTACATAAGTTTATTTTCTCTGGGTACATTTCTTCAACTCCTGCAATCAAACATAATTTAGTTACTACCCCACTGGTAAATGAGGAACATAATTTTATAAACTGAAAGGATGATCCTTGTTATACAGTAAGAGAAACCGCAGCTGAATTGTGTCCTACAGTTGTATGGAAAGCTGAATTTGTAGGCAATGAATTTGGATGTTTGGCTTAGGATATTGAAGGCACATCTTGGTTTCTTCTTGATGCTTATGTTAAAATGTGAAAGGAAAAAGACAAATTGAGGAAAGAACTTATGAACAAAAAATAACCAACACTTGATAATTTTGGAAATTATCAGCCTATCCACATTGCAAAAGATGCTTAGATTCAGTGTCAGGGAAGACTTCTCTAAAAAGAAAACTAAAGGTGAGACTGGAGACTGGATAACCTTTTGCCAGTACTTCTGTAGTATCAAAAAATATTGAATATTCATTCACACAAAGAACTCTGATGAGAATAACCATGTGACATGTAGATCCCCTCAACCATCTCAGCAGAAGGCAGCAATAAAGATAGGATTTTCCAATAAAGGCATCATAGAACCCTACTGTCTAATAGAGTGTATCCCCATGACAAACATGGAAGACCTACAAGGCTTTAGAAAATGTTATATCAGGAGAAAGGCTGCCAGCCAGCTCAGACGGAAAGGGACAGAGTAAATACAAGGTAGAGGAAAGCTGTTGACCTCCCAAAATTTATAGGAAAGAAACAGGCTGACAAAAATCTACTCAGCTGGAAAATGTGCTACCCTTCAAGGAAAAAAAAGGATAATTCCAAAGGCATGACTGCAGTCCCCGAGGGTGAATCTGCAGGCAAAGAGGGTGGAGCCAAGGGCCCAAAGGATTATTCTCACTCCTTTGCAGTGTAATGGATTTGGCTGGTTGAATTCCAATATACCTCAGAACAGTGATGTTCCTTCTTTCATCTGTACTCTTTTGGAATTGAAGGGATAAGGTAAATGTATTGTGCAAGTAGGATGCATGTGAATTTGGCAGAGATGGGGAGCTGGGGGCTGGGGATCAATACTGGTTTTTAAAGAAATCCAGGGGAAACTATGAATTTTACCATAAATAACAAAAGAGTCTTTGCCAAAGTATTAAGTTAAGGATCTTGAGGTGGAGAGATTATTATATTGTCCAGGTGGATCTTAAATCACAAATGTCCTTATAAAAGGGAGGCAGAGAAAGACTTGACTACATAAGAGTAGAAGGTGATGTGACCATGGAACAGAGAGATTTGAAAATCCTATACCTCTGGTTCTGAGATGGAAGAAGGGGACACAAGCCAAAGAAAACATGGAATATAGCTCTAGAAGCTGGGTAAAGCAAGGAAACAAATAATACCCTATAATCTCGCTCTACAAGGAAACCAAACCTGCCAACATCTTGGTTTAGGCCTGTGAAACCGTTTCACACTTCTGTTTTTATTGTTTTAAGCTACCAGTATGATAATTTGTTATAGCACCTATTGGAAACTAAAATAATTTATACTTCAGTGAAAAAGTAATCCACTCAACTTTGACTTAAAGCGTAATATTTGGACTCTGCTTTTTATGTTTTTATATGATGGAAATGCACTTATTAGGGAAAAATAAATTGTCATGATATGAGAAGTATGGGATGGAATAGTGGTCACCAGAAATGGGGAAAGGTAAGTGAGGACAGAAAGAAATTAAGAGGAACATTTAGGGACTGGGAAGGGTGCTGATGTGGAAGGCAAGAAAGGAGGGGTCAACACTAGAAGGATGAACAGGTATGATCAATGCACTATGTATGTATACATGGAAATCTCACAGTGCATTCCATTAATTTGTTCAGTTAATTCTGGAGTAATGTTAATAAGTATAATAATGATGAAAATACATAATAAAAAATAATAAGCATCGTGACATGGTGATTGGCATGGCACTTCAAATGCTGTCCAATTACAGTGGCATCCCTGTGATTTATACTGTGCTGCACAACATGCTAAGCAATGAGATGGCCGCAGACAGTCTCTGTGGAGCTGCTCATCACTGCCTTGAGAGCACAAAATCAGTCATAAACACTGTATCAATGAATGAGCATGGCTGTGTTCTAATAAAATTTTATTTATGGAAACTGAAATTTGAACTTCATATTTCAGTTTTTATGTGTAACAAAATATCATGGTTCTTTGATTTTTTTCCCAACCACTTGAAAATGCAAAGACCTTTCTTAAGTTGCAGGTCATATAAAAATAGGTAACATGTTGAATTTGTCAGTGGGCCATTACCTGTCCACCTTGATCTATACCTTACACAAGAAACAAAGGAGGCTGCTCGTTGCAACATTTTGGAGGGCATTTATAACTTGACAGCAGTGTGTTCAGTATTTTATGAACTTGTGTATATCCTCCAATTTTCTGAGTCAAATGATGTTCTTATAATACCTTATTATGCTATATTAGTGTATACTGTTTTAAAATATATGTATGTATGTGTGTGTATGTATGCCTATATGTATGCACATAGATATATATACATACACATATGTATTTTTATGTGTGTGGATAGATATACAGACGGACAGACAAACAAGACTAGGGCAGAGAAATTTTCAGTGTTTTGCCAGAGATATCAAATCTTAGCACCATCAAGTTACCATCATATCATTCCTGTAATGATAAAAACATTCCATACTCGTTATTGTAATATAATATAGACACTGTACTATAGGGTTCTTGGATTATATGATTAAAAACCAGAATTTTGAATTTTATTTCATCCTAATTATTTATATATATGTATATGTGTATAAATATATATTTAAATGTTTAAAATATATAAATACAATTTTGATAATGGGGATTGAATGCAGGGATGCTTAACCACTAAGCAATATCCCCAGCCCCTTTTATTTTTTGTTTTGAGACAGGGTCTTGCTAAGTTGCTTAGGGCCTCAACAGATTGCTGAGGCTGGCTTTGAACTCGTAGTCCTCTTGCCTCAGCCTCCTGAGCTTCTGGGATTACAGGCATGTGCCACCATGCCCAGCATTAATATTCTTTTTAATAATCACATTTGACAGAATAACTCTAGTAGGGAGAAGTGAGGGTATGAATGCAGGCATAAAAAAAGAAAGAAAGAGAGAGAAAGAAGAAGAAAGAAGGAAGGAAGGAAGGAAGGAGAAAGAAAGAAAGAAATCCCATAGCTAATAAAGGAGAGAACAAGGATTTGAACCACTTCAAACCCCTAAATCTACTTCTTATCATTAAAATTGCCAATTAAGAGTCACCAGCTTCCAGAAGTGTCTGGTAGGCATTTGTGGAGTCAATCTGAATAATGGTTTTTAAGAATCTGAAGAAAATTGAAATTAGTGTTGTGAACAGGAAGCCTGTCTTGGGTATCCAACCTTCTAGAATTATAATTTGAACACTAATAGTGGGCATCCTTGAGAGACATCATGAAATTTCCATCAAATTGGTCTCTGGAGAATATTTTCTATGCCAGGGAACCCAGAAGAAACTCCCCATTGGTCTTGTAACTATGTCGTATGCAATTTTCTCAGATTAGAATATATGAGACAATCCATTTTTTTCTGTGTCGAACACAGAAGACCAATATAGTTTGAGGGGTTGTGAGACACCAAGGGCAAGAAGCTTACAAGCCAGTACATAGTCCAGCCATACACCCTAGCCCAAGTGGCAGCGGCTCAGTGAGGACATTTTTCACTTGCAGTCCATTTGGAACAGAGTTCTTCATCCAGGAAAGCAGTGGCAAGCAGCAGCTTTGGAGCCATGGGGGCATGGACCCAGTTGTATGAGCTTTGTGAGCTTTGCAGCAGCTGAAACGTGTTCTCTCCTCTTTCTAGTGGGAAAAACAGAATGTACGACGTCCTCCAAGAGACCATTGAAAATGATTTCCCGACCTTCCTGGGCAAAATCTTTGCTTTCCTCGCCAATCCAGGACTGATCATTCCAGCCATCTTGCTGATGTTGTGAGTTAGCCATAGCCTCTGGATCCACCTTATAGAAACCTCCCCTTGTAGTTGAGATTTCTCCAGCACTTCCTTCCTTTTCGCATGCTTAGTTGGGATTCCCCAGAAGGATACCCTGAATCAAGATTCAAATGCAAGTAGATTATCTGTGAGGGCATAGGGTATTGAGATGGGAGGACTGGACTTGAATCCTGCTGCAGAACTCAGGTTGACAACATGCCCGAGTTACCCCACCCTGAGGGTAAGGGATCTGTTCCCATTAATCACTGATTAAGGACCACTGGAGTTGGTAAATTACCTGGAAGTCTGGGGTAGAATGATTTCAGGGGATGGGAGTGGCATGGGAGATGAAGGAGAAACTTCGGGCACAGAACTGGCAGTTATAGATCTTTTAGGGAACTCACTGAAAATAGGATCCAAAGGATATGGTGAGACCTGAGAATATTTCCAACAACCTCCACAACATTTGCTGGAAATATCAAAGGAATCCACTAAGTTCCTTGTGTACCAGAACAATTGGTTCATTCATCACTGTCCCCCTCAAAAATTGTTAAATCCCTGAGGATGGTGGTGGGCTAAGACCTTGGTATTCCCTACACTGGCTAATGCCCAGCCTAGTGCTCAAGGAAGAAACAGACAGGCAGGAAATATGATTCTTAGATTTGACTTGTTGTTATTAAAAAAAATGAGGGAATGAAAATATTGGTACTTTTACCTTATAAAAACATATTTGGCAGGCAGTCATAGTGGCACATGCCTGTAATCCCAGCAGCTTGGAAGACTGAGGCAGGAGGATTGCAAGTTCAAAGCCAGCCTCAGCAACTTGGCAAGACAGTAAGACCCTATTTCAAAATAAAAAAGGAATAGGGATATAACTTGATGTAGAATGTCCCTAGGTTCAATCCCCAGTACCAAAAAGAGAAAGAAAAGAAAAAGAAAAAGAAAGGAAAAAAGAAAAAGAAATACATATGTGTGTGTAATGTAAATGTAAATATACATATACATAAAATATATCCTCAACATACAGAATAATTTAGGTAAACTGGCACAAAATTAGATAGAAGTTAATATTTTTCAATACTTGTTTCAAGTCTTTTTTTTTTTTTTTTTGTACCAGGGCACTTAACCTCAGAGCCACATCCCAAGCCCTTTTTCATATTTTATTTTGAGACAGGGTCTCACTAAGGTGCTCAGGGTCTCACCAATTGCTGAGGCTGGTTTTGAACTTGGACCCTCCTGTCTCAGCATCTCAAGTCACTGGAATTACAGGTGTATACCACCGTGCCTAGCTCAAGTCTTTGTTTTTAAAAGTAAAAAATTTTATACTCGAAGCCCTAATCAATCCTTTTCTTCTTCCTTCTCTAAATGTAACCACTATTTGAATTAGCTTTAATTATTTCCATGTACATTTTTATACCTAAATCATGCACGCACATACTATCATTTACTGAGTTGTTTTGTTTGTTTGGCTGGTTGGTTTGGGGCATCATTTTGTTTGCTTTTGGACTGGAGATTGAACCCAGGGGCACTCTGACACTGAGCTGCACCCCCTATTCTTTTTATATTTCTTATTTTGAGACAGGTTCACACTAAATTGCTTAGGGTCTCACTAACTTGGCTAAGGCTGGCCTCAAACTTGCAATCCTCCTGCTTCAGCCTCCCAAATTGCTGGGATTACAGGTGTGTACCACTGCACCCAGCTCATTTACTGAGTTTTAAAGCTTTCCATGGATGCCTCATGTTACGTACCTTTCTGCACTCAACCCCAATTTAGGGGATTTATCCATGTGGATAGATGAGCACACACATCAGTGGCTCTTCTGTGTTACATACTATGAACAGACCATAGTTGATCTATTACTCTGCATAGGGAGAGTTGGGTTGCTTCCATACTTTTGCCATAACAAACTGCTCCAACAAACACCTTGTATGTATATTTTTCCCTGTACAATTGTGAGAATTTCACTAAGCAATTCCAGAAGTAGAATTGCTGGGTGATAGGAATGTGCTTCTTCCGGTCCTTAAAAGTATTACAGAATTGCTCTCCAAAGCAGTAATTTCCTTTGACTCCTTTAAAAAAAAAAAAAAGTTCCAACTCTAATGTAAAATTCTCCATCTTTATCTCTATTTTCTTGAATGATAGTTATTTTCCTCAATTTTTGTCTTATATTCTAAGATCGGGATCACCTGAGGGTATGTTTTTATGGTCACATTTTCTTCTTATCAGTCATTCAGTGCTATATTAGGTATGGGATATAATTTTGACTGGGTTCCAAATGTGGATAAAAAATTGTAAAGATTATGGGGTATATCTTTCTCCAAAAATGATACACTTTTCTTCTGAAAGGCAGATGGAGTACTAGATCATTTAATTCTGTCAAGGGCTGTTTTAGCTAGCTATTATCCCTTTTTAAAAAAAAATCCCAAACTGAAAAAAAACCCCAGTAATTTGTGTTTACTGAATCAGCAGTTTAGTGGGGCACAGCAGGAATGGTTCCTTTCTTCTCTGCTCAACATCAGCTAGGTCAACTCAAGTGGGGTCTAGAGGGTCCACTTTCAAGATAGCCATTTACATAATGGGCCGATTGGTGCTGACTTCAGCTGGGAACTCAGCAGGGCCGTGGACTGGTGGCTTCAGTTCCTTTCCATAAGCTTCTGGGACTTTCTCACAGCATGGTGGCTGGGTTTCAAGAGCATGTATTCCAAGAGAACATGGTGAACCTATGTGGCGTTTTTACAACCCAGCCTTAAGAAGTCATATTCCATTGCTTCTGCCATGCTCTATTGAGGCAGTCACAAGTGCCACCCAAGTTCAAGAGAATTGGTTATAGACTCCATTACTTGCAAAGGGAATGGAAGATTCTGGACATATTTAAGATGGGAGATTATTATTAATATGGCCATTTTTGGAAAACACAGTCTGCCATTGATGACACTGGATTTTGCAGGGCTAATTTATTTCAGTTTTGCCCTATTCCCAAGGCACTGACCTTACTCCTAGAATGTGACCCTTACTCCTGAGCATGATCCTTCAGGGGATCTCAATAATTACACAAGAAGACACAGGCAAAGTGCTTACTGAAGCACAGTTTGCAATAGCAATAGCAAAAAAGTGAAAGCCTGAGATGTTTACCAACTCCTCAACTTTGGCAAGGCTTGAAACCCAACCTCTCCTTCCCCAGCCTGGCTGTTCTTTCCCTAGTACTACTTCTATAGCTGCTGAAATCTTTGCTCAGCTCTCCAGCCTTCCCGGTGCCATTTTCTTCTTGGCTTCAGAGACACTTATTTAGTCAATAGTTTGAGAAGAATTTGTATGCAGATTTTTTGTTGATTTCATTTCTTATAGAAGAAAAATAAATGTGACCCCAAAAGGTTGTGGTGAAGTTAAGGTCACCATTAGCCTACATAGTGCTTTATGCAAGTTAGGGAAAAGATGCCCACTCTTTCAAACAAAGGTAGGCCATGCCATGGGGTACATGGAAAAGCAGAACACAGCTGGATTTCAGCCCCCAATCAACCCCTGAGCCAGGTGTCTTTGTGAAAAGAACACTCTGCACAATGACCATCTATTCCAGAATCTTTGGGTGTAGAGTCCACAAGCTAAATCCAGCCCACATTTATTTTTGTAAATAGTTTTTCTGGACCTCATCCATTCTCATCCACATACTTTTTTCTATGGCTGTTTTGCACTACAAATGCAGAGTTGGATTGTTGTGAGAAGGACCATACTCTCTGCAACACCTAAAATATTTATTGTTTGGCCCTCTGCAGAAAAAGTTTGTTGACCTCTGAGGTAGATAATGAGGTGCTATTTCCAAAAATGATTTGAGATTTTTACTGGAAACAGTCACCAAAACTTTAAGATAATGGCAAATAATAAAGATTCTGGAAGACAATAAATATTGCAATTGAGCCTTTAATTTATTTTGGTGCTTCCAGGGAAGTGAGCTCTCAGGAAAAGGAGTGGACTGCACTGGGTGGAACTGTTAGTTAAAATTTTCTGTTTCCTTGTTGACCTTCTATCTAGTTTTATGCATTACTGAAAGTGGAGCATTGGTTCTCCATCTGTTATTATCTACCCCTTAAATTCTAATTTTGCTTCATCTTCTTTTAGGCTGTGTTGTTAGGTAAACATGTGTTTATTATATTTGTTATATATTTTTTGAAGTAAATCTTCACCATTATAAAATGTCCTTCTTTGTCTCTAACACTAATCTTCCCCCTTATATTAGTATAGTCATTCTAGTCGTTTTCTTTTGTGTGCATGTGTGTGTGTGTGTGAGAGAGAGAGAGAGAGAGAGAGAGAAAGAGAGAGAATGCATGCACATGCATGCACACACCAACAATTGAACCCAGCGCCTCAGGGAGGCTAGGCAATCACTCTACCACAAAACTACATCCCCAGTCTTAGCTGTTTTAGTTACTGTTTGCAGAGTATATGTTTCCCATTCTTTTTTCTTTTACTTTCAGCCTATTTGTACCTTAAAATGTAAAGTATGCCTCTTAGAAACAACATAGAGTATGGTTTATCCTTGTCAGTCTTTACATTTTATATGGAGTATTTAATCCATTTACGTTTACTGTACTTACAGATAAGGTAGCATTTATGGTCTGAGGTTTTCTATTTGTTTTCCATGTTATGTATTTTTTGCTACTTTATTCCTCCATTGCTGCTTTCTTTTGTGTTAAATGATTATTTTAAAGAGTTCCTATTTCAAATTTAGTTTCTTTTTTGTTGTGCTTTGGGTTTTTGTTTTGTACTTTGGGGCTCGTGCATACTAGGCAAGTGCTCTACACTGATCTGAACTAAAGCTTCTTGTCATTTCTTTTTTTTAAATCAATTTTCTATTGAGTTTTTCTCATGGCTTTTGTTGCTCTGACACTTAGTTGTGTATGTGGGTGCTGGGGTTTGAACCCATGTACTTGCGCATGCCGTGCAAAGTGCCGTAGCCATCAAGCCACTGCTCCAGCCCCTTATCATTTGTTTTACTATAACTTTAGTTATTTTTCTTAGTGATTAACTCAAAGATTCAAATTAACACCATATTCAAAACTATTTCAAACTAATACCAACTTAGTTATAATAGTATACAAAAACTTGGTTCCTGTACAACTCCATTCCTTCCCCACTCCTTTGTGCTATTATTGCCACACAAATTACATCTTAATATGCTGAACATTAGCTAAGAGAAAAAGAGTTACAAGCAAGCATTAATGTCTTTTGTATTTGCCTATGTAGTCACCTTTACCTGTGCTCTTTATTTCTTCATATAAATTTGAGTTACTATCTAGTGTCCTTTCATTTCAACCTGAAGAATTTCCTTTAAATTTCCTGTAAAGGTCTTTTGTTGGCAATTTCTGTTTTGGTTTTTGGGAACTGTTAGTTTATACTTAATTTTTGAAGGACAGTTTTTTCTGGATATAGAATTTTCAGTTGACAGGATTACTCTTTCAGTACTTTGAATATGTGATTCCACTACCTTCTGGCCTTCATGATTTCTGGTGGAAAAAAAAAAAGACTGCTAATCTTTTTGAAGATCCCCATTGTATGTGATTGATGAGTTGCTTCTCTCTTGCTGCTTTAAATATTCTCTTTGTGTCTTCTTCATTTTGCTAAGTGTCTAGATTTAGATCTCTTTGAGTTTATCCTACTTTACAGAATTTTCAACTCTTGTTTCTTCCAATATTCTGTATGGTCCTTGCCCTCTGTCCTCTCCTTTTGAGATTCCCACCAGGCATATATTGGTATGTTTGTCCCACAGGCTCTGTTGTTTTACTTCATTTTTTTCTTCTCTTCCTCAGAATGGATTAATCTCTCTTCAAGTTCACTGATGCCTTGTATGTCAATTCAAATACATACTGCTGGACATCTTTAGGGAATTTTTTATTTCACTTATTGTACTTCAACACCAGAATTTCTATTTGGTTCTTTTATTTGATTTTCTGACTCTTTGTTGGTATTCTTTACTTGCCAAGACATAATTTTCATACCATCTTTTAGTTCTTTAGAAACAATTTCCTTTAGTTCTTCAAATATATTTAATATAACTGACATATACTTTGTTAAGTAAGTATAGCATCTGGGCTTCTCTTACAGTGTGGATCTAGAATATCCCCCAAATTCCCATGTATTAGAGACTTGGCCCCCAGTTTATTGCTCTTGGGAGATGATGGAAATATTAAGAGGTGGGGCCTAGTGGGAGGTCTTCTGGTCATTGGGGGCATGTCCTTAAAGGGAATAGTGGGTCCCCAACCCATTCTCTTTCTCTTTTAGTATCTTGGCCATGAAATAAACACTTTTGCTCTGCCACACATTCACACTATCATGTGTTGACTCATCATAGACTTAAAAGCAATGAGGCCAAGTGATCATGGACTGCAACCTTCAAAATGTTAACCTTTACTTTTTGTAAATTTGTTATCTCAAGTTTATGTTACAGTAACAGAAAGCTGCCTAACAGCTTCCTCAGGGACAGTTTCTATTAACTACCTTTTCCTCTGTGTATGAATCATAATTTCTTGTTTCTTTGTACTTATCAGTTTTAGTTGAAAACTGGATATTTTAAACAATATTATATGGTAATTCTAGAAATCAGCTTCTACTTTCCTCCCATGGTTTGTAATTGTTGCTATTTTTTGTTTTTGTTTGGTCGGTGACTTTTCTGAAGTAATTCTATAGTCTGAATTCTTTGTTGTGTGTAGTCACTGAAGTCTGTGCTTAATTAACTTAGTGGTCAGGTAATGACTGGACAGATTTTTTTTTTAAAGAGAGGGAGGAGAGATGAAAAGGGGAGGGGAGGGAGGGAGGGGGGGAGAGAGAGAGAGAGAGAGAGAGAGAGAGAGAGAGAGAGGGAGAGGGAGAGAGAGAGAGAGACCAAATCAATTTTAGTTTTTCATGTGGCTTTCATTGCTTGGACACATGATGCTGGGGTTTGAACCCACGTATTCACACATGCCAGGCAAGTGCCATAACTGCTGAGCCATTGCTCCAGCACCATATTTTCTTATATATATGGGAAAAACAAGTCTTCCAGTATCTGCCAAGTTGCTCTGTGTGCATACTGAGTAGGCCTTCAACACTTGATCAAGAATTTTATAACTCTACCTTAGCCTTCTCTTCCTGTGGTCTGTGCCTCAAGGTTAGCCAGGGTTGAGAACTTGGAGGCTTTTCAAGTCTTTCTTGGACATGTTCACAACCCTGAATATGCACAGAGCTTTAAACATCATGTGCAGGGCCCTCTAGATTCCCTGGAATATTTCAAAGCTTTAAAGGCCCCATTGAGCTTCTCATTTCCCAGCTTCTCCTTTTAAGCTTCTTGGTTAGCCTATTGCTTGTCCTGTTAACACCTCACAGAGCCATGATGTTCAACAATTGCCTCCTATTGTTTTTGACAAACATGTTCAGAGAAAAGGCTGTTCACATTGGTCAATTCTCTAAGTCAGGTCAAAAAAGAGTTTTGTGAGTGGCATCTTCCAGAGAACCACTAGATAAATCAAATGACAATTCTTAAATAATGAGGATTTGAAGGAGCTCCAACCCCATTCCACCCTCTCCAATAACTGCCAGGCTACTGGTTTTCATCATGATTTTGGGCTGTTGGTTTTCAAATACATTATAATACTGGGTGAAAGAGGGAGAGATAAAACAACTTAAAGCTTGCAAACCTTTAAGTCTCAGTGAAATTCAGCCATTTTCCTTGAAAAGACATTGAAAACCTTCATTCAATTTTCAGAGTTTTGGAAAAGTTGATTCTGACAATTTTTGCTATTATTCTCATTGCTTTTATGGAGGAGAAATTTTTCAGAGTTCCTTATCACAGTATTTTTGCTGACATCTAGATTGAACTTTAGCCTTGGAAGATCTGTAAAGATTTTGTTAAAAATCTCCTTTTTGAGTACCGTCCTTCTTGTTGCTTAATCATGTCTCTTTGTCTTTGCCTATTTATAAATTCCCAAAGAGTATTTCAAGAAGTGACCACTATGTAGTTCCTTTCAACTCCAGGATGGTCTGATGGAGCCAGGCTTCCCTAAGCCTGTAGGCAGTTTTCCAGCGGCTCCTCCAATGCTGCCAGCCTGTAGGGGAACTGGAATTCCACACTAAGATATCAACTCTCCTTCAGCATTCTCTCCAGTAGCTTTCTGGAGATGGATACAGACTCACAGTGATTTAGTACCCTAGAGGGGGCCAGCATAAATACAGAATCTTTTCATTTGTTCATCCATTCACATAATACCCATTCTGAAGGTCTGCACTATGCCCTGAATATTGCCATTACCAGCAGCAAAACTTGGATGTCACTTTACATTCTTGATTTCAAATACCCTGGCATGAGGGTAATGACATGACAGCGACAACCTGGGTTTCCCTGTGACCTCCTATAAAAATTAGGTAATCCAGACATCAAACCTGACCCTTTCGCAGCAAGAAAAAATGCTAAATCTGGAAACAATCTCAGAAGGAACACAGCCACCCTTGAGCATTTTATCTGTTATTTGCTAGGTGTATAATCTTCAGCAAGACAAGTTAGCCATCTGACCTCTAGTTCCTAATAACTTAGTTAATCAGAAGAGATGGATAGGACTGGCACAGAGTAGGAGCCTTACAAAACAAATATTAATCCCTTTACCTATCCTCCTTTTTCTCCTCCCCTCAACCACAGACCTCTGAATCCTTGCTTCAAGGGGTTTATATTACTTTTACAGACCCACACGCTACCCAGAGACAATGTGTTTTCTCTTATCTGGCTGGAGACAACTCTATTAAGGCAGCTATGGGTGAGGGGAAGGCTCAGAAGACCTAAGCTGGAACAGCTGAGGCTTGAAATTCATGGAGGAAGATGACTGGTAAAGAGGACTCAAAAACCCACAGTCAACAGGTAGCAAAGCACTCAACCCAGGTAGTACTCTGGTTTTTGTATCCCCTTTCCTACCAGATAGTGCAGTTCAAGTGTAACCCCAGATCACAGTTTCTGTGGAGGGGAAGCTGCAGCCCCAAAGAACTTAGTAACCCAGTCAGTCAACAGGGGCTGAAATCAAAACCACAAGGCCAGGGCCAAACATGCCGATGCACTCTGAGCAGGGAACCTTCAGGACATCTGTAGATGTGTTTCTAGGCAAACTTGGAGCAGGCCCCTTAGCACCTCATCTCTTTTCTCTCAGGATCTGATGATTGTGGAGTGAGCTTTAGCTTCAAATGTGAGTTTCAAAGAACACTAAAGGGTGGGATGACATTGGGCAAATCATTAATCTTTGAATCCCAGGGCACTGGTCTATAAACATAGGAGTCACCTTTCTACTCATGGAATTTTCATTAAAACCAATCAGATGGGGGTGGGGGTGGGGTGACGGCACCAAACCTGGCAGAGAGTAGATATCCAGGAAATAAGAACAGCTTCTTCTGCAGACAAGAAACCCTGCTACTCCCCTGCCTCTTCATATTTTCCCAAAGAGGGCAATTCCTTTTGTCAAACTTTATTGAGCACTCTGAGAACGAGATGTGTAGGTCGTGCCTGTGCTCAACAACATGGAGAAGAATCGGGCACTTCCAGGACCTTATCAGTGTTGAGAAGAGAATTTAGGATGGTAGGACCTCCCCATATGATGCCCACAGGCAGGTGTCAGCACTGGTCCTAGGAACTCTACCTTGATTTCCCAGAAAAGGCACCCAGTTCCTGTCATTCTCCGAGACCCCAAAACCACAGGAGGCATGCTTTTCTCTTGCAGCCTGGCTATCTACTACCTAAACTCAGTTTCCAAAAGCCTTTCCAGAGCTAATGCCCAGCTGAGGAAGAAAATTCAAGCGGTGAGTCTGTGGGAAATTTCATCCTGGAGGGTAAAAAGATGTCATGATTTTGATTTTTGTTAATTTGCTCTGTGATCCTAGTTGTATTATCCCACTTTTTTTCTAAACTAAATAAAAAAATCTGTATTATAGGAAATAGCCTTGTGAGATTCAGTAGCATGTATTTTTATATTATGAAGAATTTAAGGTTATATAACAGTAATGGCCATTTTTGAGAGGTTACTAAAGAACAGGGGAAAGCCAGTGCTTTCAGTCAATGCTCACACATGCCACAAAAATCCCTATGGGTTAAAACTAATAGTATATGGGACTGAGGATATAGCTCAGTGACAGAGCACATGCTTAGCATTCACAAGGCTCTGGGTTTAATCTCTAGCATAAATAAACTATCAAAATCAAAAAACCAAAATAATACAAATACTAACAAATATTATCAAAAGAACATATTGCTGTGGCCCTTAGCCTAAGAGGTCTTCTGAGTCCCTTTCACACAGGAAAGCCTCTCTTGACATCCCTGCTGACAATGACAGAAATGGCTGCTCTCTACACATACACTAAAGGTCAGACCCCAACCATCTCTAAGCCCTGTCCCTCTTCTTGAACTAATCTTATCTATCTTGCTTCTGCTTCCCCGCCCGCACTTCTGTTAATCTCACTGGCTCCTGCCCAGATACAGAAAACCACCGAAAGGATTAGTTATTCCCCTGAACACTGTGCAAATCAGAGTCTCCAGCTGTGCTCTTCAGTTGGCTGTGAGGATCAATAACAGGCAGTTGAAGGTAGTCAGCAAGAACTGAAAACACAGTCCTACTCTCTTGTTCCCATCATCCCAACTCTGAGCCTCATATACCCATATCTCTGCCCAGGACCAACAGTTCATTTTTTTTTTTTCACTGCAGCTCCGTGAAGTTGAGAAGAGCCACAGATCAGTTAAAAGCAGAGGCACAGCCAGAGATTCAGAGGACACACCGAAAAGCAACTCCAAAAATGTCACTCAGCTGCAGCTCACCAAGGAAGGTAAATTCTTTTCCGTGATGATGACTTTTCACAAGGCCACATAGAAAGGTGGAAAGAGCAAGAGAAGTAAAATCAGACTTATCTGGGATTGAAATTGGAATGCTGACAATTATTAGTTATATGTAGTTGGGCAAGTCAATATAGGAAGGAATTTTAGCACCTACCTCATGGGGTGGTAAAGATAAAAGGGACCACGCATGTACAGTGCTTAACTCAATTCCTGGCACAGAGAACAGACCCATGAATGCTAGTTGGCAGTAGTCATTTGGTCACTTGTATTCTCTAAAAGAGAAGCACGGGAATACCTAAGATGAAAGGATGAGAAAAGCGTGAAGGGAGTGATCACAGACCAGCTCCAACTTGAGAGTGAGGAAAGGTCAAGCTGAAAAGATCCTCTCTGAGGTGACCCCATTTTTCAAGGATGGTCTCTGTTTTAAAGTTGAATGGTGGTAGCATGCAGATGGCCTTAAATGTAAGAACTCAATGAGATGCACAAGAAATAGCT
Organism: Aplodontia rufa; assembly: GCA_004027875.1. Lineage (NCBI taxonomy): Eukaryota > Metazoa > Chordata > Mammalia > Rodentia > Aplodontiidae > Aplodontia > Aplodontia rufa. The sequence goes on along the minus strand of PVKS010009511.1, from coordinate 22,762 downwards.
GATAGGTTAGGAGTTAGAATTTTTCTTACAAGCATTCCGATTTTTTAGTGAATGCATTTTATTTATTCCTTATTATTACTATTTTTAATAATTTGCTAGAATGATACTAACTGCTGTAACAAATAGGCCCCAAATTGCTAATGGCTCAAACACAATAAAAGCTTACATCTTACTCAACAGAGTCCATATTGGATGTTTCCACTTGATGGCCACAACTGAAAATGGGGGGACGCTGTCTCCTTCCATCCTGTGATTCTGCCTACATTGTTAGTGCAAGGGGAGGAGTCTAGAAGTCACTGGTGGAAGTGGTATTTACCAAAGCATACTCTAGCACAGGCATACCCTAGGGAAACCTCCATTTCTGTGTGCCAGAAGAAGAGGAACTGGGTATGGCTAAGAGCAGGTCAAACACTGTCTACTTCTTGCTTAAGAGTTAGAGGGGGAAAACAAGTAAGTGAAAGAGCTGGGAAGTGGGTCTGATTCTAAATATTTGCATGGTTCCTCCCCTCCATCATCAATCATATTAGACCCTGAAAGCCACACTGGGACACTGCTGCTACTATTTACCCAATTTAATACTCTAGCAAACCCAGGAGAAGAAAGTCTAGCCAGAATTTAAAATCTAGTTCTTCAGCCAGTAAACCATACTCTTCCAACGGGTTTGTTTATGCAAACACCAAGTCAAGGTGCTCCCAGATTCCTAAGGGTAATTGGACAGCTCTCACATCACCAAATGGGACTAATATCTACATCTATAGCACCAGAGAGCTCTAATTCAAACTGCTCAAAATCTCACACATTCTCATTCATGTCTTCATTTTCCAGAGCCCACTCTTCACTCTGCCAGTCAAAGCCAAACCCTGGACAAGGTGCAGGGCCTTGTGATCTCCAGTTCTGCCAGCAGCACCCTGCTGCCTGCCTCTCAGCACCTCCCTGGATCTCAGCCCTCTGGAGTCAGACCACATTCTGGCCAACCTCAGTCTAAAACTCATCCCTGCAGGTCAGCCTCTGGAAAGAGTGCTCAGAGGCCTCCCCACTGACTGCTGGGACTCATGGGAGCCTGTTTCTGGGGCTGATTCTTGGGCCCCACCCTTTGACACATACCCAAGCTGGTATTCTCTCTTCTGCTCTCTCCTTTCACAAACATGCACATTTTCCCTCCTCTCTTTTAACATGGGAACTTTGATTACTTAGTCTCAAACTAAGACGGCTATCAAAAGGGAAGGACGATGGCTTCCTCTGCATTTAGGGGAGCTGGAACCTTCCCAATACTAACTGCCCTTTCCAATATTTTAATTAGGGCAACTTTGGACCTCACACTCCAGTGATTTCCCCAGGTTCCAGACTTGGGGATGAGGGAGAGAGGCCATGTCCTCCCTCATGGACTTTTACTATGGTGCAAATGTTGGCACCCAGGGTTATATTCAAAGCATAAAGTAGAGCCCTGTTATATATTTTTTTGGTGGGGGGCATTACTGGGGAGTAAACCCTGGGGCACTTAACTACTGAGCCACATCCCCAGTCTTTTCTATTTTTACATTTTGTGACTTGGACTTGCTAAGTTGCCTAGGACCTTGCTAAATTGCTGAGACTGGCTTTGAACTTGTGATCCTCCTGCCTCAGCCTCCCAGGCCACTGGGATTACAGGCATGCACTACCACACCTGGCCCATTATACTTTTATATACAAGGGACTTCAAGTACAAAATTTTTGATGCAGAAAGGACATTTCTCTTCTTGACCCTGGCAGAAAGTAGGAGAGAAAAAGTGTCCTTAGATAAGTTACACTGACAAGACATCCCTCACACCACGGATCTAAATTTCACACTATCTATATATTCCAAAAAACATAAATGGAAATTTTAGAGTGATCTTAGGTTGACAGTGCCTCCAAGTGAAAAAGAAACAGGCAAAGCAATGAAAACGGCACAACAAATACACAGCACATAAGCTAAAAGAAAAAATATATCAGGAATCACAATAAAGGCAAATGAACCAAATGCTGCAGACAGGTGAAGATTATCTGATGGATATGTTAAAGTCCCATGCACAGTCTCCAAGAAATACCTGTAGATCCTAAAATATGGTGGGTTATACCTTTATCCCTTTTGGTTCCTACAAAATAAAAACTGAATTACAATCTTCAAGGGCATTCCAGGTGTGAGTGCCATCAAAAGCTGGGCTTGTTTTGGGGTGCTAAGAATTGCTATTTAAGACAGCCAGCCATGTGCAGTATTGTACCAGATAATGTTTCCTTCAATGCTGTATTAGTTTGGAAAATGTGAAGAAAAGTCCAAGGTTATAGTTGAGGTCGATGGAGTATACAGAACAGCGATATCTCCATCACTGAGCCATGTCCGGGAAATGGGCCACATAAATCCAACTTCCAAGTTGTGTTGTGACCATGCAAGAAAATGATGCCCGTAAGACTACAACGTGCCAAGCCCTATGCTAAGCACTCGATAAATAACAGCTATTGTGACGGGCATGGAGAAGATCAAACATCCCCAGGGTCATAAACAGTATCCACTGAGCAAAGCATTTACTGTTATCCTCACCAACTGCTGGGCTCAGAATCTGCCAGATCCTCGGTTAAAAATGGTAGGAACTGATGGGCCAAAGATGCTTCTCGCTCTTCTATGTCTATGTAAGAAACACTGCAAATGTAAGTAACTCATCACCAAAGACTATTGTGGGCCTTCTTTCCTCAGTGGAAAAAACAACCCAGGAATACTAGAAGCCTTTCAATTTTTTTTTTTTTTTTAGCCTTTCAAATTAGATGTGAAGATTTTCTCACACAGGAAATGAGTGTAAAGTGCACCATCTTGTGATTTCATGCAGTTTCCTTTTCCAAAGCTCTTCTTATTGCCTGAATTTTAAATTCATATTCTATTTCCATTGTTCCCCATTGATGTTGCCCCAAGTAAAAACACTGTTTACCCCAAAATGTCACAGCTATAGGCAGGGCTAAATGCAAAAGGTCAGGTGATATAGTGTATGACCCCTCCCAGTGGGTAAACAATCTTTAAAAAAGAAAAAAGCCCCAGGTCCCACATAGCCTTAAACTTGAACCTGAAGCACACCTAGGAAAACCATAGCCCCCACTCAGAACTACTGCCCAGGCAGGACATTCTCTTAACAGGACCCCAAAGGGCAAATTGCCTTGCACATCAATCACTTCCAAATTAACCTCTGATTGAATTGCTTTCTGGAAAATCAGTCTTATCACTGGCTTTCATTCAAAGCTTCTTATATTCTTTTTTCAAAGAGAGAGGGACAGGGCTGGAGTGGTGGCTCAACGGTTATAGAGTTTGCCTGGCATGCTCAAGGACCCGGGTTTGAACCCCAGCACCACGTACACAACGAAGTGTCAGAGCAACGAAAGCCACATGTCCCTCTCAGAGAGGGACAGTGAGAAAGAGAATAAGTTCCACTTAGTTTTTCATGTGGCTTTTGTTGCTCCAAGATTTCATTATATATGTGATGCTGTGGTTTGAAACCGCATCCTTGAGCATCCCAGGCAAGCACCATAACTGCTGAGCTACCACTCCAGCCCCTCTAATCTTATATTCTTGATCCTTCAGTCTTGTCTAACTACTGATTAAGTTGAGTTTTACACCTCTAACAGGTTCTCTTGTTTCTATCTTTTGCTTTCATTCTTTCCACCATGCAGCTTTCAATAACCTACACATTATTCTATGAATACCTAGAATCTCTTCTAGCCATGAAGTCTACCTCTGGAGTACTGAGCCAAATTGCCTTCCAGTCAGCCTCCATACCAGTGCAATTTAGTCCCAGATAATAGTCTCCCATGACCATAAAATCTCTGAAGTCAGGTCATAGATTATAATTACCATTGTTTTTAACATTCTCCTGGATCTCTGCAAGGCTTATTTCCATAAGGTCTTATGGTCACTAAGCAAATGTCATCTCTTCGCTGAGAGCCCCTATAAAAGAATGCACTATTCCTTAACACTTACCAACACCTGATGTGCTACATGTTTACTTGATTATCTGTGTTTTCTAGAACATAAACTCCATAGTGGGAAGGACCTGGTTGTTTACTACTATATTCCTAGCACCTGGAAAGACACCTCACATGCAGCAGACATACATCTTTCATTAAAAATGAATGAAAGAGGGGCTGAAGCAGTGGCTCAGCAGTTACAGCACTTGCCTGGCATGCACAAGTATGTGAGTTCCAACCCCAGCACCATGTACACAACAAAGTGTCATAGCAACGAAAGCCACATGAAAAACTAAATAAAAATTGATTCTTTCTCTCTTTAAAAAAAAAATGAATTAAAGAGCCAGGCACAGTGGTGCATACCTATAATCCCAGTGGCTTGGGTGGCTAAGGCAGGAGAATCATGAGTTCAAGGCCAATCTCAGCAATTTAGCAAAGCCCTAAACAACTTTGTGAGACCCCCTTCTCAAAATAAAAAGTAAAAAGGGCTAGGGATGTAGCTCAGTGCATAAGCACGCCTAGATTCAACCCCTGGTACCAAAAAAACAAAACAAAACAAAAACAAAAACAAAAAAACGAATGGAAAGATTAATTGATTGACTTTAGTCAAGAGCTTCATAAATACCAAGATACCAAGAGTTGATCATTGATTCCTCATCTGAAAACAAATGTCAGCTTCAAAGCACCTGTTCTTAGGAGTCGAAGAAAATCCTGGTGAATGTGCTGAATTGAATTGATTAGTTGGATTGTGAGAGGATGGAAGGATGACGCTTTGATCTCATTTCTCTGTTCACTCCTCCCACCATCTGCAGAATTCCAATTTGTATGTTTGTGAGGTATCTACAAAGTAAAACGTGTCCCCCTGGGCCTAACATGCATGTATAATGATGCCAGCTATCAAGGTCACCCTTGCACTTAACAGTACTGACAGAAGATGCAATACTATAATCAGGATAGTGCACTTAAGGTTAGGAAACTAACCAGCTTATGATAGCCCAAAATTTTTTGAACACATCTTGCCTCCTCATCCAAAAGGTAGTTAGGTAATGTCAGATGAATGCCAGAGGAGTTCAAAGAGGTGAAAATAATGCTTAGAAAGCAGCAGGGAACAAGAGGCTAACACTGATCTAAGCAATTCATGGGTCAAAGAAGCAATTCTAACAGAAATCAGAATAATTTGGAATTGAAGTACAATGAAAATAGTGCCTACCAAAGTTTGTAGAACACAGTTAAAGCAGTTCTTCCAGGATAACCCATGTTTAAGAAGAAAAGTTTAAATTAATGAGCCAAACACTCATACTAAGGAGTTAAACATAGGACAGCAAGGGGCTGGAGAGCCAACTTCAAACCGCTGCACCACATACACAAGTAAGTGTCACAAAAACCAGATGAAAAAAATAAATAAAATTGATTGTTTCTTTAAAAAAAAATAGTACAGGAAAATAAGAGTAAAAGTGAATTTAAAAGAAAACAAAATATACAATAGAAACAAAATTTAAAGTGCATTTTTGAAAAGGTTAAGATTGATATTTCTGACAAGACAAAATTAAAAAGAAAGCAAAAATAGACATTAGATTAAAAATTAAAGACATTAAATTAAAAATAGATAACTAGATGCTACAGAAAGAACAAAAATATTGTCAATCCAAATCTATACCCCCAAAATGTGAATGTATAGATCCTAAGAACAAGTTCCCAAAAAAGTGTAACAAAATTGGCCCCAGAAGTCTTCTTATCCCCGAACAGCTCTATGACCGTCACAAATTTCAGTTGCTCATTTTATACATGTTTTCAAGATCCTCTTTGGTTTTGGTGTTTTGCTGTTTCAATATAATGGGTGCGGGGAGGGGATTTCTTTTTACTCATCCCATTTGGCACACATTCTTGCACCTTTGGATCCATGCTTTTCATCAGTTCTGGGGAAACCACATTATGTCCCAATATTGTTCCTCTTTTTTCCTTCTTGCTTTCTGGGGTTCCAATTAAATCAGATGTTAGACCCTCTCTAGCCACATTCTATTTTTCTAATCTCTCTTTTACTGCCTGTTTCTGGATAAATTATTTTGAGTTCACTAGTGCTCTCTTCTGCTGTGCCTGATTTGCTAGTGAATCATTTGCATTTCTTTCCAATTTCAATGAGTTTTTCACTTAAACAAGTACCATGTCTGCTCCCCTGGCCACGACCTATGAACCAACATACCTCCAGAACAGGGACAGGCCATCTTTTTCTACAAAGGTTCTGACAGTAAATATTTTGGATTTGGTGGGCCACTAGTCTCTGCTGCATATTCATCATCATCTTTTTTTGTTATAACCTTTTAAAAATCACCAGGCACAGTGGTGATATAGTCCTATGCTACTCAAGAGGCTGAGAGTAGGAGGATCGTCAGTTCAAGGTCAGCCTGGGCAACATAGGAAGACCCCATCTAAAATTTCTTGAACCGTACAACGCAAGCCTCAGGCCAAATTTGGCCCTGACATGATTTGCTGACCCCTGCTCTAGAAGTCCTGCAGTAGACCAATAAAGCACAGAAATGCTAACACAGGTTGAATATCCCCTATATGAAAATCCAAATTCTGAAATGTTTCAAAATCAGAAACTTTTTGAGTATTGACATAATACCACACATGGAAAATTCCACATCTGGCCTGTTGCAACAGGTTGTAGTCAAAATGCAAGCACACTAAAGATATTGTATAAAACTACCTTCAGGCTAAGAAATGAATTTCATATTTAGACATGGGTCTCATCCCCTAGATATCTCATTATTATATGACAATATTCCAACATTTAAAAAAGGAAGAGAGAAGAAAAAGGGAGGGAAAAAAGGGGGGAGGGAAAGGGAAGAAAAGGAAAGGAATCTGAAATCCAGCACACTTGTTTCCCAGTGTTTCAGGTAAGGCCCACAACAGCGTTCCCGAGGAAAGCACTAGGATGGCCCCATGTAAGGCCCTCGTTACACAGCAGGCAGATGATACCAAAGCCCACGCTTGCTTCAAAGAGGGAAAACACAGACACCAAACAGCACGGAGTCAGCACAGGCCTTCAGTAAGGCCACCCAGAGCTCAAGGAACACTGAACATCTGATTGGAATTAGCACATTTCAGAGGACAGAGTGCACAGCCCCAAGAGCCATTCCAAAGCAACTATGCAGTAGAATTAATGGCTCTCAGTACATAGCACTAGAACCTTCGCACAAATTCCTGATACACTGTTCCTTTTCCCCAGCACTAGGCTGTGAGATTGCTCTTATAAACTCCACTGTCATTCTGAAAAGAACCAAGGAAGAGAGAGGACTCCTACCTATGAGAGGTGCTCACGATCACCTCTTAGATACTGCTGAAGAACTGAGATGGGAAACCAAGGGACTCAAGGCAAGACGGCACAAGAGTGCCAGTGACACTGTGCAGCTATTTATTTCTTAGGACAGCTCACAAGTTAGAGGTGATAGTTTACAGTTCAGCAAGCAATTAAACATTGACAATGAATATCTTGTTTACAGCTTTTGTCTAACACTATTATCTATCTATACCAGATGTCCTGCATTTCTACTTCTAAGAGTAGATAAACTCAGGTTATATAACGTCTTTATCCTTCTTCTCTCTAGAAGTCTTACTCCCTTCACCTGAACATGAACTATTATTGAATAATATTGTTATCTTCATATGGGAGTTAGACCAGCCACAGGTGTTCCTGAGAATTTCATCCCATGACTATGTTAACCTTCAGAGAACTTACTCTTATTCCATCATATATATTATCCTACACTACCTTAACAAGGCTGTTATTAACCTTAACAAGACTGCCATTAGAAGTTGAAATATGGTATAGGTAACTTTTACTTTGTGATACTAATTTGTGTTTAGAGGTGATGTGTCTGTGTGCAAGTTAATGGCTGTAGTGATGGAAGTGCACAGGTAAATATATAAAAATGAGATGTTAGTAGATTTCATGGGAAGCAATGGGAGAACAGGTACTCAACTGAGAATTGATAAGAAATGCTGTTATGCTATTTACTGAGAAAGGGAAAAAAGAGCTAGATGAATGACCACTAACATTGAGTTCCCAATCTCTTATTTCACAAGTGGCCCTATAATAGATATTCAGTAAAGGTTTGATACAGGGATGAATGAATCTTTAATCTTCATTCTGCAGAATGAACAAAAAGCTTAGAAAGATGAGGGGATTAACTTAAAACCATGTTTATAAATAAGTGGCAGAGCTGGGATTAGAAACCAGATTTGCTTATTCTCAATCCTAAAACTGCTGCATAACAAATCACCCCTCAACTGAATGGCTTAAAGTCACAATACATTATTACTAACAATTCTGTGAGTAGACAGGGTAACTCATGTGGCTGCAGTCAGATGGTAGGGGTGGAACATACCATTTCTGCTTTCTTGGCAGAAGCAGTTATAAGGCTGAACTTCTCCCCCTCTCCATGTAGTCTCAAAGCCTCTCAGGTGGTCTCAACAGCAAAGTAGGTGGACTTCTTATGGGACAACTCAAGGTTCCTAAGAATGTAGAAGGATGAAGGCTGGAACTGGCACAGAATAACTTCTGTCCCACACCATTAGCTAAAATTAAGAGAGTCAACCCAATTCAATGAGCAATAGATACAGGACCTGACACCAGAAGGCATGGATCATTGGTAGTCATTTTTTAAGCCTAGGTACCACAGGTGACCCTGGGATACCAAGGCCCACAATTCTTCCATAACTTCATGTCACTATGAGCACCTACAAATTGAACATAAATGGAAGATCTGCCTTAAAAAAGACCATTCTGGCAGTCGTAAAGAAGACAACTTAGAGAAGGGAAATCAAAGATTTTGTAAAAATCCACTTTGGTGGTAATAGTGAGTCTATCAAACAGCCTAAGGGGAAGGAAGAGATGGTCTACCACATCCCACACTGCAGGTTCCCACTAGGGTCAGCATTATAAGTAGCAGAGGGAGATACCTTAACAGAGAGATGGAGAGGAAGTCATAGAAATCCTTCATTTCAGTATTTACACCATATCCCTACTATCTCAAGCATTTGTATCTCGCTAGTTGAAGTATACTTTTCTTCTGTCATCTACGTCAGCGACTATTTCATTGCAGCCTCTTTGAACCAGCAGGCTTAAATCTGCCCAAAGTACAACTGAGGTTATCTTTTGGCTCACTGAGTGCACCTCAGGGTTTTTATATCTTGAATACATAGAAATGTGAGTTGATATGCATGGATATATATGAACATACATGAAAATATGAATTTGTGTGTGTATATATATTGTATATACATAAATGGATGTAACAGTTGAAACAAAAATTCACAAAAAAGTACTCCATGTTCTATATGAGATACACTTATTTCTTATCTCTTTAATCTGATTTTTAAAATACTGGCCATGAATGAATAAATTAATTCTGCAATCCGTTATTTGCATGTATGTGATACTCGGAATTGAACCCAGGGGTCCTCTACCACTAACCTACATTCCCAGCCCCTTTTTAAAATTTTGAGACAGGGTATTAAGTTGCCTAGGCTGGCCTAGAATTTGCAACCCTCTTGCTTCAGCCTGGGATGACAGGCCAACACCACCATGCTCTTATTCTGAAATCCATTAATGGATTCTGATTTCTTACTTGAAAATTCCTTCCTTAGTGGATAAATACCTGCACCTGTAGAAAGATTTAACATTAAGTACAGAAATAAGTAAATCAAAGTCATAGTGCCCTTTTCCATTACATTCTGAAATCGTATTTTTAATTTGGTATATTAAATATAATGTTTGACTCTAACACTAACCTATGAAATAGGTTAATTTTGCAATTCCACTGTAAAATGTGAAAAGCAGTAACCAATTCAGACTCGTGATTATAAGTTGATATGTAGCAATTTAACCACATCTGTAAGTAATTCTGCGATTATTAAATTTTTAAGATTTATCAATCGGCCTTTTAGGTTTAACGTATCAGACTCATGAGCGTGAACTAAAAAAAAAGCGAACTAAGCACTTGGATTTCATCAAATTCCTGAACCGTTTAAGACCAAAAATTTTTAAAAATACATTAAAGTTGTAAATGTGGCTTATAGTTAAAAGACTTTAACTTATTTTAGAAGCCCCCTTAGAATGATTATTTTACCAGGGGCTATATACTACGTTAGGATAAACGGGTTTGGCACTTGACTTTAATATTAGTTATTTAAAGCAAAATAATTTTCTAAATCATCACCTGTGTGCCAAAAGCCGCCCTAAAGGACAGGAAATCAACTGCCATTCACTCGGAGCTACCTGATGCGACACGAATTTAGGGCCGCTCCAGACGGAGCAACACGTGGCCCACGAAAGAAGCGGGTCCTAAGAAGCAAGGCAAGCGAGAGGCTTAGGAAGACAGACGTGGGATCCTTTTCCTTTTCCACCGCATTGCCTTCCACCGTCATTTTTTGGTTAAACATACAAAATAAAATGTAGATGCACGAATAACGCCGCGAGAGCCACGTTTCCGGCAAGGTGTGCGTCAGAGCGCCCCAGGCCCGGCTCTGGTCTCGAGGAAGAGGAAAGGGCGCGCGGACTTTGGGGTTCCCGGTGGCGGGTGGGGGGAGTCTCCTCATGAGAGGTGGAGACGAAGGGCTCCTGCGGCCGGGGGCGCATGGAGGGGGTCTGGGGCCCGAGGTCACAGCGCTGCAGGAAGCCGGCTCCGCAAAGCCCCTGTCGTTGCCAACCAGGAGGCGCCTCTCGCTACATACATGATGAAAACAGGAGCCGTCCGACTACTAGAAAAAGCGCCTTTCCCAGCAGGCCAGGCCGGCATCCGCGCGTTCCCGGCAACAGCGCCTGCCAGCGCAGCCGCAGAGGCCCGAAAAGGCCGGCTAGCTTGCTCCCCGCACCATCTCCTCCCGCCCTCCGGGCGATACCACCCCCGGAGAACCCCTCCGAAGATCCGAAAATGGTGCCGTCCCTAGTCTCTGATTGGCCAACCGCTAGAGGGCGTGGCCTCTGGACCCTGGTTCCGCGCGCCAGAGCCTGCTAGCCGCATTGCGAGCCGGGCAAGGAGCAATCGCCATGGTGAGGAGTGGTTGTGGGTTGTGGGTGATACGAAGGCCGTGGTTTGGGTCTGGATTCGCGTTTGAGCCCGGGCCAGGGCCTGGGCCAGGGCCTGCTCTGGGTGCGGGACCAGGACTCGTGGGCCCGGCTGACGTTTGCGGTCTGGCTCCGGTTCCAGGTTCTGCTACACGTGCTGTTCGAGCACGCGGTCGGCTACGCGCTCCTGGCGCTGAAGGAAGTGGAGGAGATCAGTCTGCTACTACCGCAGGTGGGTGAGATCGGTGGGCCAGCTCCGCTGCACTGCAGCCCCTCGGGCCGCCGAGCCCAGCATGCACCGCGCGCTCCCACGTGGCCGGCCGCGCGGGTTAGGGAGGGCTAGACGGAGAAAGAAAGCTCTGGATGGAGCAGGGGGTCTTTACCCATTACCCCGACCCATGATTACATTTCTAAGAAGCACTTAGAAATAAGCCCTCAGACTCCACCTGGAACGGATGAAAGCAGAACCCGAGATGAGGGGGCGCGGCATTGTATATCTTAGTAATGTCTAGGGCTGGTAATTGCTACTCTTCTGCACCGCAGAGGCTAGAGTGAAGGACGAAAATCACAATCCTTTTTTTCTCCCCACAGGTGGAGGAATGTGTGCTCAGCCTGGGCAAGTTCCACAACATTGTCCGTCTTGTGGCCTTTAGTCCCTTTTCCTCATCTCAGGTTGCCTTGGAAAATGCCAATGCGGTGTCTGAAGGTGAGTTGGCCACCACATCTTTCAAGGAGATGGTGAGATGCGATTCCTACTGATATCCTCTTGGAGGACTTGGAATGTTTGCTTTTCTTAGCTCGGTCTGTTCTAAATGTGTGTGCAGGACAGTTACCTGTGACATTCAGAATGTAATTTAAAGCACAATATATAGGCTTAATTTCCTTGGGGGCAATGTAATGATAAATTATTGCTTAAAAAATGGGAATGGGAGGACTATGCCTAAGTTGTTTACACAATTTGGTTCTCTAACTTTTAATTGACTGGAAAAGACAGTTTTGGTAAATGTAAGCCAAGAAAAGGGGACTTGTCCCAGAAGGCAAATTAGATAGTAAATACTAATTTGTTAGTATTGTTAGAATGTTATAACTTTTTAATTATGTATTTTACACTTACGCTATTTCCTCCCATGGTTGAACCAGGCTTTGCAGTGATGACTTGTGAATCTGTCAATCCCCTGAGTGTAATCATTGATGTTTCCATGTCTCTGAGCAATGCCTGGCGGGGAAGGGTCTGGGCATGCCTTTCCAGCATGCTTCAGAGGACCAGCTGCAGGGATAGAGGCCCTTTGCAATTTAAGCACTCTTCAGCATCTTAGTGAGATCTGTTTTCTTTGCCTTGAGGCATTGTTCATGAGGACCTCCGCCTGCTCCTGGAGACCCACCTGCCATCCAAAAAGAAGAAAGTACTTTTGGGGGTAGGGGACCCCAAGATTGGTGCTGCTATACAAGAAGAGTTAGGGTACAACTGCCAGACTGGAGGGGTGGTAGCCGAGATCCTACGAGGTAAGACTCCTGCCATTTTTGACATCTTTAACAGGGGGTCTAGAAGCTGGCTTGAGGTTGCGGCCTCCTGCTTGCCTGGTGTCCACGGGTACAGGAGCTAGCTCAGATCCCTTCCTTGCTCACAGTCCTGCCCCCCTCTTAGGAGTTCGTCTGCACTTCCATAATCTGGTGAAGGGTCTCACCGACCTGTCAGCTTGTAAAGCCCAGCTAGGGCTGGGACACAGCTATTCTCGTGCCAAAGTTAAGTTTAATGTGAACCGGGTGGACAACATGATCATCCAGTCCATTAGCCTCCTGGACCAACTGGACAAAGACATCAATACTTTCTCTATGCGTGTCAGGTAAGAGGCCACCCTTGATAGTGGAGTCTTTAGCCTGTAGTGTAGCCAATTTTGCATCCTCAGATCAAGGCTGACAATTCCTATGGGTAGAAGAACTGCAGATTGGAACTGGGCCTCCTGATGCTTACCACAGGCTGTGTTCTTACACTGACTGTATAGAAAGAGGAGGCAAAGTAAGCCTACCCCACATACACCTCAGCCCAGGCCCTGTGTCTGGTCTGCATTGTGAATGGGGAAACATGGAGTTGTGGGGTAAGATCTGAGTGACTTGTTCCATTTCTTCCAGGTAGAGTAGGTATGGAGAGTGCTAAGGCAATAGCTTCATTGTTTGAGACATGGCAGCTAGGTCAGGAAGTGATTATACCTCTTTGCAGGGAGTGGTACGGGTATCACTTTCCAGAGCTGGTGAAGATCATCAATGACAATGCCACATACTGCCGCCTTGCCCAATTCATTGGAAACCGAAAAGAACTGAATGAGGAAAAGTTGGAGAAGCTAGAGGAGTTGACGATGGATGGGGCCAAAGCTAAAGCTATTCTGGATGCCTCTCGGTCCTCCATGGGTCAGTGCAGAGCCTGGCAGCTGGCATAAGGTATGGGACTGAATATCTGGCCCCTCTGTTCACACTAGGTGTTTCCTAGGCATGGACATATCTGCCATCGACTTGATAAACATCGAGAGCTTCTCCAGTCGTGTGGTGTCTTTGTCAGAGTACCGCCAGAGCCTACACACTTACCTACGCTCCAAGATGAGCCAAGTAGCCCCCAGCCTGTCAGCCCTAATTGGGGAAGCGGTGCGTCATGGGGAACACAAAGATGGGGGCTTAGGATTGTTATCATTCTGCACTGCTGTACTTCCTGACTGACCCACCATATATCCCCCAGTTGTGTGTGATGGGGAGGAAGAGAGCAGGGGTTGTTAAAGTGGTTAGGGAAGCAACTCCCACTTAATTCTTTCTTGACTCTTTCTCCAGGTAGGTGCACGTCTCATTGCTCATGCTGGCAGCCTCACCAACCTGGCCAAGTATCCTGCATCCACAGTGCAGATCCTTGGGGCTGAAAAGGCCCTGTTCAGGTACCAGTGAGGGCACCTGCCCATATCAGGTGCCACTTCTGGTGCCCACTACTTGTTTGGGGATCACAGTGATGGCTGACCAGGGCTCCCTGACCTATACAGGCCTCTGCTATGGGGGTGATGGGCAGTCCTGGTGTCTGAGTGATTCCAAGGGCCCAGCAAAGGGACCAAGTTTCCAGGTCAGCGACATTGTTTGCCTTCCCTCTGCCTCTGGGAGCTCTGGGTTAGCATGTTGGGTTTAGCCCAGCCTGAGGCACACTCTGAAGACTTGGAGGGATGGAATGGGTGGAGCTGCCTCGGCTAATGGGGTTGAAATTTCTGATCTTAAACTCTCCGCTGAATATTCTCAGAGCCCTGAAGACAAGGGGTAACACACCAAAATATGGACTCATTTTCCACTCTACCTTCATTGGCCGAGCAGCTGCCAAGAACAAAGGCCGCATCTCCCGATACCTGGCAAACAAATGCAGTATTGCCTCACGAATCGATTGCTTCTCTGGTATGGGTGGGGAGGTTGGCATTTACAGGGGCTGGGAGTGGGGGAGGCTAACTACCCTAGCAGCTTCTACAATGATGGTTAATATTTTTCGTCAACAGCAGTTCACCTAGTGAGTGTTGATACTTTGGGTCTGAGTGAAGCTGAGGGTAGCAGGAATGCTGGGAAATGGGAGATAGTTTGTCCCTTCAGGAACTGACAGGCTTTGTTTACCCACACATACTTCCAGAGGTTCCCACAAGTGTATTTGGGGAGAAGCTTCGGGAACAAGTTGAGGAACGGCTGTCCTTCTATGAGACTGGAGAGATTCCACGAAAGAATTTGGAGGTCATGAAGGAAGCAATGGTTCAGGTCAGTTTGGGCTTTGCTGAGTGGTCGAGACAAAGTGTCTGTTGGAGGTGATGAACTATCTTGCTTGGCCTGACCTTGTGGAGTGGAGGCAAAAAAAAAAAAACTGATTTAATGAGCCTGATCCAATAAATACACAAGAGGCTACTGTGAAGCCAGGGTCTTCAAGCATTCTCAGCACTTCTTTATTGCCAGGCAGAGGAAGCGGCTGCTGAAATTACCAGGAAACTGGAGAAACAGGAGAAGAAACGCTTAAAGAAGGAAAAAAGGCGATTGGCTGCGCTTGCCCTGGCGTCTTCAGGAAATAGCAGTAGCACTCCAGAGGAGTGTGAGGTCAGTCGGCAGGTCAGCCCTCAGAAGTTCCTAGGCTGGATTCTCAGCAGCAGAACAAAGGATATGCTGTGCCAAGCCATGGTCAGGAGCCCAGGCTTTTGGACCGAAATTCTTTAACTACCTCTTGATTCTGTAGGAAGGAGATAGGTGCTGAGAGAACTTACTCAAGAGCCCAGAGCTGGTTGTAGCACACACCTGTTTCCTGGGCAAGTGTGCTCTGTCCTCGGCAGCCTCCCAGGAGTCCTCAACCAGGGGTAGTATAAATGCCTGCTCTTGTTCTCAGATGTGTGTCCAAAAGTGGCTGTTTCACAGTGGGGGAGGGGACAGCTAGCTCTCCAGTGCATCAGGTTAGAATGATTTCCCCACTTTGATTTTTGGTAACTTTAGTACCTTGTGTCCCTTTCAGTCTGTTGTAACCAGCATGGTCTCCTATAGGTTATTTAGTGAAATTTAGATAATTTCACTAAGGTTCATTTAAAATTTTTTCTTTACATGTTCTATTATCATCCCAAAAGCACTGGGCAGGACAAGGGGTCACATACCATAAATTATAAATATTGTTGTTATGCCTGTTTCCCCTTTTAGGAGACAAATGAAAAACCCAAAAAGAAGAAAAAACAAAAGCCCCAGGAGGCTCCTCAGGAGAATGGAATGGAAGAGCCCACTGTCTCCAAACCCAAGAAAAAGAGATCTTTTTCCAAGGAGGAATTGGTTAGTAGTGATCTTGAAGAGACAGCTGGTGGCAGCACAAGTCTCCCAAAGAGGAAGAAGTCTTCACCCAAGGAAGAAACAGCTAGTGATCCTGAAGAGGCAGGGAGTAAGGTTGTCTCCAAGAAAAAGAGGAAATTCTCTTTCAAGGAGGAACCAGTCAGCAGTGGACCTGAAGAGGCTGCTGGAAGCAAAGGCAGCGCCAAAAAAAAGAAAAAGTTGCAAAAAAAGGCATCCCAGGAAGATTAGAATGGACATTCCTTGGGGGAAGGGGCATACCCCAAGGTAACTCCCCAGCCCATGTCTTAAACCCCAATAAAAAACAAATTCACACAAGCTGATATACGTATTTTATTGAACATCTCAAATGAGTGGGATAGGACCTATGGGTGGGACAGGGCAGCAATGACAGCCTCAGTGAAGTCACGGCAAGTGGAATAGCCACCCATGTCAGAGGTTCGAACCTGTGGGGGAGAAGTGTCATCATCCTGTGGCCTAGGCCTCATCCCTAACCACCTAGTTTACAGTTCCCTAAGGAAGCCAGCCCTAGGACAACCTAGGCTCTGCCCAAAAAGCAACTATGGTCCACTGTCTAGAGGTTCAAGGTCTCTTCCCTGGTCCATTGTACTGAAGGGATGTGTAGGTAGAATGGTCCTTGTGAGGTTGGAGGGAAAAAAGGGCTCTAGCCCCCATGAGGGTGCAGATGGCCGATGACAGACTTGATGAAGTCAGTTGTGGTGCTGTAGCCGCCCATGTCTCGAGTCCGCACCTACAGCCACCATCGGCAATGGCCATGGGGAAGAAGAGAAGAAAGCCCATGAAGGGATAGGATCAACACGGTCAACAAGATGGAACCAAGAAAAGTGACAGATGGCCAGAAGATGCAGTGCAGCAGGGACGGAAGGAAGGGGCTAGCCAGGTACGGAGGAGCAGGGATTTGCCTATTATCCACTATGGACCTGCTGCCAAGGTAGGATGGGAGGCTGAGCAAGAAGAGAGATGAAAATGCACATCAGAGAATGAGGTTACCTTGGAGAAAATAAAGGTGGGAGGAATGGAGAAGGTGAAGCTGGTGCCTCATCCTGTCTCCCTCCATTGCTCCACCCCCAGAGAAAGAGCTGCAAGTTCTGCATTCAGATGGCCCAAGAAAAGGGCAACGGATGGAGCAGGAAAGGGAATAGCAGATGAGAACTAAACGAGGCAAAAGAACAACCAAAAAGATAAGAGCCAAAAGAAGGGAGGGTAGGAACAGCCCTGAGGAGGTCACAGAGCAAGAGGTGTTCTGGGACCTAGACGGAAAGGAGATCCCCTTTAAGGTTTCTCAGTAGTGTTGAAGCCCTGAACCCAGGACCTTTCTAAACTCACCTTGCCAACTTTGATCACCTTCTTCACCGCATCTGCAATCATGCTGGAGTGATACTCGAGACTGTCAATGTAGACAGGAAGAAACTTGTGATTGCCCACAACCCATCCCCTGGTTTTCCCACCTGTATTCCCCTTATAACCAGCCCCTACCCGCTGCCTCCCATGACCTACTTGAGATGCCGCAGCATGTTGGAAGCTGACAACAGCATGGCTGTAGGGTTGGCTATATTCCTCCCCACTGCCTGGGCAAATGGGTGCCGGGCACCCTGTGGAGAGGGGCAGGCCAGAGTTACTGGGAGGAAGCAGGTATATGCACATACCGAGGTTCAGAAAGGGCATTATGAAAGAGAGGGAAAGCAAGACAGAGTCACTGAGAAGAGGCACTGGAATGGGGAAAAATGAGAGTAGACCTGAAGTATGAGGAAGAAAGATAAATGACTGAGGGAGGAAGTGGACTCACTCACCGTCTCAAAAACCGCATACTCTGCACTGTAGCTCTCTCCAGGGACCACACCAGCTCCCCCAACCAGGCCAGCAGCCAGATTGTCAATAATGTTGCCATAGAGATTGGGCATCACAAGCACATCAAACTGGTAGGGATTCTGCACCAACTGGGGGGTAAGATGTGGGCATGAAGAAATGAATTCCACTTCTTGCCCTTTCTCAACATCATGAGTAGAGACAGACATGAGAGGAACTCACCTGCATGCAGCAATTATCTATGATCATTGTCTCAAACTTGATTTTGGGGTACAGTTCAGCAACTTCCTCACAGCACTGCAGGAATAATCCATCCCCAAGTTTCCTGCTCATTGGTCAAAGGTACATGATCAGCTGAGAATCAGGCTACCTCCCAAGGAAACTAACCCACAAAAAAACATGTCCCTCACATGATGTTAGCCTTGTGGACAGCTGTGACCTTGCTCCGCCCCTTTTTGGTGGCGTAGTCAAAGGCAAACTTTGCAATCCGCTGAGACTTCGTTCGCGTGACAATCTTCAAGCACTCAATCACACCCCTGGCACTCTGGATGAGGAGAAGCAGGTGGGTAACACTGGGAAGACGAGATCTACCTCTCTCCTACCTCCATGCTTGTCCTCCCGTTTCTGAGGCCTCACCTCATGTTCCAGAGAGCTATACTCTCCTTCTGTCTGCTCACGAATGATCACCAGGTCTAGATTGTTGTGCCGGGTCTTGTACCCAGGAAGTGACTTCACATGGACTACATTGGCAAACAAGTCCAACTTGCGCCTAAGGGCAGACACAGTTATCAGCCCTGTGCCTGGTACCCAGCACCCCTCAGATCCAAATCCTTCCACACACCTACCTTAGTCGCATATCATATGATGCTAGTTCCCCCTTATACTCCATTGGAGTATGGATCTTTCCTGCACAAAGAAAGTAGGGGGAGAATGTTAGGCACAGGGTAAGCCCAAGGGAGCAGAGACCAGCATGCATTCTCCCCAGAGACATAATGCAACCCAGACCACCCCGCCATCCCCTATTCTCCAATCCATGACCCTTAATTGCCACTGGAGTCAGGAAACACAGAATAATACACTTAAAATGCTTCAGAAAAAAATTGGTCTACTGCTTTATTTTTAGTCACCCACACTTAGGTTGAAACTCCAAAATGACTTCAAATGAGAATAAGGGTTTTTTCCTGCATTTTTCAAAGAGCCTGGGTGCAAAAGGTCTAAAAACAATGTCACAGGATTATGGTCTTCCTTGATGTTTCTATGTCTACTTATTCGACACTTCTCAATGAACACTTATTGAAAATCAACTATGCTAAGTAATAGGGGTATCAATTTAAAAAAACACACAACTCCTGCCGCCCTCAAGGAACACACAATGCCTTGAGGAAGATGGATAATATGAAAGGCACAATAAATACCATGGGAACAGTATTAATAACATGCACAGCAGCACAGAAGAGTCCCCTCTAGTAACAATTAAAAATGTCACAGAAGAGCTTCTGTCAGACCTTAGGTTGTAAGTGCAGTGGGTTCAATGGTAAGCCTCAAAATAGTACATCCAAGCCCTCACCCCCAGAACCTGTAAATGTGACCTTATTTGGGAAAAGGGTCTTTACAGATGTAATTAAAAATCTTGAAATGAAATTGTTGTGGATTAAAATAAGCCCTAAACCCAATGATAACTCCTTATAGGGCAACGAAAAGAATGAAGATGCAGAGGAAGGAAAGCCATATGAATGCAGAGGCAGAGACTGGAGAACGGCATCTACAAGCCAAGGAACAAGAGGAAGAGCCAAGAGAGGATTCTTCCTTAAGCCTTCAGATGAAGTGCCATCACCTTCATTTCAGAGTTTGGCTTGCAGAACTGAGAGCAAATTTCTGTTATTTTTAGTCACCAAGTTTGTGGCAGTTTGTTATGGCAGCCTTAGGAAACTAATGCCATGAGTAAGAGAGGATTATGACATGTGGAATCAAAAAGGAAGAACCTAGTGCAGTCAAAAAGCACAAAACAAATATTGTGGAAACCAAGGTACTAAAGCTGAGGGGTTTTCCTATGCTAAGGTTGGGCCTGAAAAAGCCAGGCTGTTCTTTCCAAGGAAAAAGATGTTAGAAAGGAACTATCGGGACAGAACTGGGGCCCAAAATAATCTAATGAAGAGAATAAAATAGAGCAGAGGAAGAGAAAATAGAAGAAAAGGAGCAGGTAGAAGTGATATTCTAAAAACAAACAAAACTTGATGATGTAGCCTAAGGATGGACACCAAAAACCCTTGGAGTCTTCCTACACAGAAAATGACATGGCTTCTGGGTTCCCAATGAGATGGAAGAAATGTTCAAGAATCAGTACTGGAGCTCTGGGAACCTGATGTATTCCTATGTGGGGACAAGGACTTAATGGACATTGCTCATTTGACTTTAAATGACACATGGGCAGAGTGGCAAGGGGGCACACATACCAATGATGGCCACCTTGTTTTCCTTCATGGAACTCAGCACCTGCTCCAGCTTCTCTTCAGAGGCCATATTCTGCACCTCGCTCAGATGATGCTCCTGGAACTCCACCGGGACAGCAGCAGCCTTCAGGAACACGTCCCCAAAAACTCAGGGTAAAGTCAACCAAGTCCTTCACAACTTACCTTATCCTCTCTGCCACCTCATGGATCCCTAAGGCCACTTACCTTGAACACCTCCTTGACAGCGTGCATGAGCTCGGGTCCCACGCCATCTCCCGGCAGCATGGTCACAGGAAAAGCGCCCTCCACCCTCACGTCTTCGGCCTGTGAGCGGAGCCAGCAGAGCTAGAGCTGAGGCGGGAGCGAGGGTGCTGGGAAAGAGGGGTGATGGAAATCCCGGGGAGCCGTGAACAGGGGACTGGGACGTGGGCGAGACCGGAGCCGAACTCGCGCATACCTGGCTCGGCGAAGCGGCATGAGCGGCAGCCGAGGTACTCAGACCTCTCCATGCCCCAGGGTTTCGGGCGGAGACCGCCGCCGCCTGCAGCAGGGACAGACACGCCTATGAGGGCAGATCTGGGACCTCCAGACCCCAAACGCTGCAACGACCTTGCCTTCTCCAGAAATCCCTGGAACAAACCCTCCGTCCCCCACCCAGCCCCTGCCCGGCGTGCCCCCAGCCTCACTCGGGTCAGCCAGCGGACACAGCCCAAAGCCGCCATGTTGGTGCAGGAAGTCGCGCGGGAAGTGACGCCGGAAGCTACCGCGACCCCGACCCTGACTTCCGGTCTGTTGGGCTGCGCTTGCCCGTGCTTAGTCGGTCTCCCGGTTACGTGCACCGTCTGCCCACCTTCCTTTTCATGGTGGAGGGTCACGGGACAGCCCAGCATTTTGTCATTTGCTTTATTTTCAGGCGCCATATTTAGTTTATGTCGAAACTTCCAAATAATAGTAAAGGAGACCGTGCGACTGTTCATCGGACGAGGAGCTGACTTTAATGAGGTTGAGAAACAATTCTGGGGGATGTGTCTTCCTAATGTTTTTGCATCTGTTTTATTCTTTTAACCAGTACTCACTGAACACTTCCATGTCAAGCCCTAGAGTCATTAATTGAACACACACAGCGCGTGGGAGAAGATGTATGTGTCGTTCTCCTTCAGTCTCAGCCTGCTGGTTACCTTGTTAATAAGGTTTCTTCTTTGTTTTTCCCTTTAGAGTCTTGTTCTTTTTCCTAGGCAGTTGTTTCCCTGATACTGTGCCCAAGCTTGAACTCCTCCAGGCAGACATGTAAGTGGGAATAACGGGGAATTTTAGTATGATTTTTAAGACGCCAGTCACGGAGTCACGTGTTGTTTTCACGTGACTGCGGAAAAACGAAATGACACCAGATGATATGTCTAACTGGGTATCCTAGAAGCATGGCTTTTGAATGACCTGTCCAAGTGAACCAGGGGTACGTGTTTGAAATGCAAGCTTATGAGATCCACCTCAGATTTGCTGATTCCAAATATCAGGATTGGAACCCCAGAGCCTCACATATGCTAAGAACGTACTTTTCCTATGGATCCACACTCCCAGCACCAGAAACTTCATTTTTAACAGGTTCCCAAAGTAGTACACGGTGCAGTTTTAAGAACAACTAGCTAATTCCTCTGTGCAATAAGTACCGTATCAAACCGAAACTGTAGCAAGGGGCACCCACTGCAAGGGAGAGGATGCTGTGGTACTAATCAGGGACCATGCACAAGCTTTGTGCCACCTTCTCTGAGTTCTATGAAGAGGGGCATTCTTTGTAGTAGTAGAATGAAAAGGTTGTATTAGACAATGTGTAAAGCTTTTGATCCAATGAAAAGCACTGTGTAAATACAAAGCAGTTGTTATTATAGTTAATATAATGTATTAATATAACATACTTCTCTATCTCCACTCTTATACCCCATGAAACAAATCAAAGCAAGAAAGCATTTCTACATTGCCCCTGTAGATTCCATAGTAGATCCCAACTTTCATATTGGTCTTGCCATCTACTACCATTTTTCTTCTCTGAATTTATTTCTGATGAAGAAAAAGGGGGAATTTTACCCTTAAATTTATCTTTTTAAAACTACATTTTCCTTTACTTCAAGACATCTAGGGTGGGAAAGAAGAGAGATGTGCCAGCTTTATCCAATCCCTGATGAAGAAAAAATGGGAGATATACTCTTTTAAAGGTAAAACTACGTTTTCATTTACTTCAGGACATTTAGTGTGGGAAAGAAGATATGCCATTTGTATCCAATCTCTGATAATAACCTAATTCATTTTCTTGAGGATAACTGTAACATCTTTTCCATCCACAAATTCTGCACAGATCTGAACCCAAACTAACAGCAACAACAACAAAAGTCTCCTAATTGATATAACACTGTGTGTCACCAGGGTGAAATGGATGGATGGGGCTTACCAATTCACCTAGGCCAAGGAGATGAGACCATTATTGTCTAAAAGGCCATGTGTTCTCCCGTGAGTTCAACAAGCTTTTCTGGCCTTTGAGTCCCCACAAAGGCATATTTTGCTAATGCTGCCTAGTAATGGTAAAATCCAATCAGGACCTTTGAAAAAAGTTCCTTAACCAATCTCTTGAGTCAGG